>VDFB02021614.1:0-84604 GCA_007258455.2 Sequoia sempervirens
GGGAAGTGTGTGGTTGATCTAGAAGTGACTTGTGGTCAATCTAGTTTGTGGCACTAGTACATAAACAATAATATATGACTAAAAAAATACTAAAAGCTACATATAAATGACTAAACATGGTCACGTGACCATTAGTAGTTTATTGCTAGTTATTTATAACACAACCAAATTAATGACTAAACCATTTTTTTGATTAATCGATTTGGTAGTATATTTAGTCATTGATTTATTCATTGATTGTTGTAATCTGGTCACTTATTTAGTCATTTTTATTCACTGATATATTTATTCATTAATTTATTCATTGATTGTTGTTAACTATTCACTCATTTAGACACCCCTACAATTCCCAGACCAACCTCATGGTGAAAATATTAGCGATTCTCCTAAAATGAAAGAAACTTTTATGAAGTTGAAGTTTATCAAAGTAGCCATAGATTGGTACTTTCTCTGGTAGTAGGTCACTTGGCCTTAATTCGGGCTAGGGTCAAGTACTCACAAGGGCATATATTAGGTAAGATGACATGAAAAATAAGTCATTCAGAACAAAAAGTGACATCATTTCATGTATACGATCACTAATGATCTTAGCTCAGCCCATAATTTTTTCTCCATTTAGTATAATTTGGATAAAGAAGTACATCCACTCCTCAAAGTTATGGAAATTCTCATTGCCCCTAACCCTATGTAACAACACAACAATTTCAACTACTTCATTTATCAAGTGGTTTCTATGCATGTTGTGAGGCAACTGGGATTTACCTTTCTTGGGCTTAACTAGCCAATTCTTCGCTATCACGTTCATGTAAATCCCCTTTTTGGCAGTGAATTCAATCTCGAAGTTGGTCATGTCCATTGGTGAATATTCTTCCCTCTCTGAAGTCCTCAAATATGACATGAAATTAGACCTATGAATTTTTAGAACCAACCTATTGTCCTTTGTCCTAACTTCCTATGTCTGTGAATTATAATGCCTGATGAACTCCAACACTAATTCAGGCCTTTGCACGGCTATCGAGAATGTGCTAGCCATAATCAATCCACTACCCCTTACTCTCTCAATGATAGGTGGAGGATTGGGTTGGTTAAATTTGTCACCAATCTTAGGTCCCTCATAAGTTAACCTAGACACATATTCATACCCAACATATTTAACCCTTGCCATATATAATTGCAAATTTCAACAATATATACTCCTTGAATACAAAAAAATTTAGAAAACAAGTTGTAATGGACGAATTGTACCTTTGGTGGTGATATTTGCAATTCAAACTACACGCTTCCTCCAACTTTTCCCAAATATTGTTGTGACTAGAATGTTTTCTCATTTCGCTATTTTACTAACCACAACTATATAGAAAAACATGGGGGCGAATCGACATTGATTTCTCAATTTAGAATTATGACACGTGGTATCTATTGTTGTCAACATTCCTCATATAACTATCTTTTGAAAAATTAAAAACAAATTTCTATGGGTGGTTATAAAAGAGGTTCGTAGAACTTCAAAAAAATGCACCTAAGTTTGAGCACAACCGAAAAAAGTTGCCCAGGCTTATAACAATCACATTAAGGATGAAGTTTGACCAAGTACACAAAACACCACCCCAAGTAACACATAAAAGGAACAAAAAGGGCCTCGAGCAGCAAAGTGGGAAGTTCGCAGAACCATGAAAAACCCTGCCTTAGTTAGCATAATGATATAAAAAGTTGCCTGTGTTCAGATAAAAGTTTAATGGCTTAGCATAAGACTTAATGAGATGGGGAATAATTCAATGGTAACAAACCCCAAATATTAAACGAAGGGCACTCAATGGCTATGGTTTCTGCAATCTCAAATTGTAATTCTAATTCATGGAATTTAAACCATCTTTTGTCTCATATCCAAATCCTACTTAGAAAAAATTCTTCATACCAAGTTATGCATTGCTACAGGGAGGCTAATGGCCAAGTAGATTTCTTAGAAAACAAGGTAATTAATGAACATGTTTCTTATAAGTTCTTCTCAAAGCAAGAATGCACTTCAATTTTTGAATTATTATATTCAACTATTCTCTGGTGTATCTTATAGAAGGTTATTGGGGAAACCTTATATGTAACACAGGTGCTACAGGGTTTGTTTATTCATATGCTTTGTATCTTAGGTGGATTGGATTTTCTTGAATATGATTTAACCCTTCTTTCTCATGGTTTATATTGGTATAGAGATGGAATAACATCTTTGATTGATGTATGAAAGTAAAACTTTTACTTTCAAACAACATTTGTATACTGACTTTGATTGACAAGGTGTTTACTTGGAATTTTCTATGAAATTGGTTGAATTGATTGGCATTATTTATGAGCCCCTCCTTTGCATTAATCACCTATGGGGGAATGCTCCTCACAAATGATTAATGGGGAGCTAAATGGTAGCAGGAATTATATCTTGCTTCTAAATATGCATATTTTGTAATGGTTTCAGATGGTTTGTATGACACCCACCTTTCCTAGCGTATGTCACAACCAAATTTAGCAATGTTGATTGTTTGATCTTATGAAAGGATTGTGGGGCATCTTGGTGACCCCAAATTTTGGAGCACAACTCCTTAGACTTTTATTTTCTAATGATTTTAATTAAGGCATCTATAAATGTGATAGCATTGTTTCCAGATTGGGAGTTGGAACTTCCTTAGTTTATTTTTCTCGCACCTATACTTGGCACAATGAAATTGTCGATATCTTTATGTGCATTTGTACGATTTCCAGTGGTCCTTTTTGGCAAAAAAACTCATTAAAAATGGGAAAGCAAATGGTTTCCCTTTTCTACATTGGGCTTCCTTATCTATCTTGCTTGTGTTTGGGTATCTTGCCACCTCTGATTGGCATTTTTGATTGCTTATTTGGTGGCTATTATAGTAGCAGCAACAATTTTTTAAAATGCCTAAAAGGACCTTTGGTACAATTGTTGGCTTTGCTATTGTGACACATGGTTGAGTGTTTGAGACTTGGTATGTGGCCAGACATTCTTTGTATAGGTTTTTAATTTGCACCATTTCTTAGATCAATAAGAATTTAGTCTCATTTAATGCATTTGTATGGTTTCCCAACACAAATTTTGGGTCTCTACTTATTGATGTGGTTGCTTGGTGTGCTTTTTCACATTGCATTTTCTCTACTTGAGTTGTGCATCATGGAGTCCTCTTTCAAGGTTTTCATTTCTATGAGATACCATGAGATACAAGACTCTTTTCCATTCACAACTAAAAATATGAGTCACTCATGTATTTTAGAGTGTAAGCAAGTTGAAGAGTTTGTCATAATGGTCTTGGGACAGGACTGGTTAGAATTTCATGCAATGTATCTAACAAATGAAATTTCTTCTTGGTTCATGTCCAATTTAATGGATGTGTTATGGTGTGGAGAAATGGTAAATTTCTTAGTTGGTAGCTATCTTCTCCCACATATTTTCCAATTTTGACTCTTCATTCTGCTCTTGAAGGATATGATATTCTCAATGGTTATAATTTGGTGGGAGGTGTTCTATGTCAACAATCTTCTTTTTTATCTTTCCTTATCTGTCCTTCTTAGTGCAATGGCACATGGTTTACTAGATGATTGTTCTCATGAGTTTTTGAGGCTTTTGCACAGGTTAAGGTTGTGGATGGGTAACACAATTGCTAACATGCTTCATGACTTATTTGACGCTATAAATTTTTTGATCAGGCATGCTCTTGTGGAACATCATTCCACTCCTTATGTTACTCCTCCAACCGACCTTGAATCATTGACTAAAAGTGGGTTGTAATTTTTTGCATATTGAAAGGATTTTTTTTCAATTCGCCACCTTTCGTCAACCTTTTAGAAGGACTGCATGTTATGGAAAGGGAAACTTCTTCTCCGTTTCAGAGTTGTTCATTTTGTATCTTCAATTGTCTACTATTCTTTGGGGAGAAATTTGGTTTATGTTTGATCAAGGTTTATAGGGCTACCACCTGACTTCACTCATTTATTGTATATACAAGTTTTTTGCTCCTTCCAATTATAGTTAGATGGGTTTGCACGAAATTACTTTCTCCTTTTATTTTTCTCGTGCATTACTCTCTAAGGGAGAGATTTTGTATCTGCATGGCAGAATCTAGTTGTTTCTGAGGCACTACCTTACCGAATCTAGATATGTATCCCATATTTTATATTTTAATAAAATTTTGTGGCTTGCTACATTTTTGAAAAAAAAATTAACTATAGAAGAAAAGTGATAATGAATAATTAAATAAATAATAATTTATTTAATTATAGAGAAGAAGAAGGTAATTAGTGAAGTAATTAAATAAATTAATCTTGAGAAGAATAAAGATAAAGTGGATTAATTAAATAATATAAAATTATTTAATCAATAGAAGAAAGTGGTATTAAGGAATAATTTTAAAATAATTAAAAACTATTCAATTGTGTGGGGAAGATGCAAATTAGTGTAAAAATGTTATTTGTAGGCTCAAAATATTTTTTAATGTCATTATTCCCCTTTTTGATACAATGTGATTTTGAGTGTTGTGTTAAAGAATAATCAAGAAAATTTAGCTCAAGACTTGTGCTAGTATGCCTCAGAATTCCTTAGTTAAGGTGGGATAGTGTGGTGCCCCCTCAAGAAATTTGGGAAATTTTCAAAAAAATCCCCAAAAATGGGAAAATTTACCGATAGACCAATTTGATGTGTTCAACTACAAAGACTGACAAAAGAAATGCTAACTAGAAGAAAATGTTATTAAGAAGTTAAGAATAGTTAGATGAGATTAAATGAGATGAATGAAATGGATTGAGATTAATGTAGGATTTTACTAATAGATATTGAGCTTTAATTTTAGTGCATGATTATCATCATAGAGCATTTTATTTTGTCAATTAATAATAGACACCAAGGTATGACATAGACCAAGGTGAAAAATGTCATCCCTTTGCATAAATAGACACATTGCCGACAAGGAGTGTCATGACACATACTAATGACAATAGAACCTTGTCGATATATGTGAGGAATTAACCATGAAACATGTAGGTCCTGATGCAAAAAAGTGTTCGATGAACTTTAACTTGCATAGGATATTTTGATTATGGCAAATGGAACCTCAATCACACACAAGGAACTTAGTTGCCCCAATCGTATTGCCAAGAGAAATAGCAAAAAAAAATCAAAGAGAAAAAGGTCATGATCCATCATTGCTTCTCTCATCACTTGTAGACTTCCTTGAGGCACATAGTAACATGACCAAAGATAAATCAAATAAAAAAAAGATAAGACTAACTGGACCAAACAAGTCAACAGTCATTTAAATCCTCCTACTAATCGATCATTGTTTGCATGATATGATTGGGAGGATAATTTTTGGTTTTAGGAAATGAAGCATGTTGTATAAGACATCGAGTCTAGTTTTGATGATGCAACATCCTTTATAAGACAATTGATGGAATTATCTCTGGTTTCAAGAATGGTACACCTCGTATAAGACGTCTAGTCTGGTTTCGAGGGTGTAACAACCTAAATAAAACAAATTATATGATGATAAAAATAATTGATGTTTATAGATACTTATGATTAGGAAATTGATTGGTTAGGATTGGAGACTAGTTGGATAGTTTGTTTGTTGTTTCGAGATTTGGTAAGCTCAATTCTCTATAGGATACCCTGTTTGTGTCTAATCAAAGTGTCAAACTTAGCAAGGCACATTTTATAATGGAATGTGGATGTTGTTGGATGAGACCTAAGGGACAAACCTAGGCCTTGGGGGCTCATCAATGATGGCCTTGCCTACGTGAATGTGCAAAGGCTATGTAGTTTGGCCAACCTTGACAATGGATGGTTGATTATGGAATGTGGATTGTGATGGATGGAAAGTTTATTATGACCAACCCTAAGAGAATGACCTAAGCCTCAGGGGCTTATCAATGATGGCCTTTCCTATGCACACATGTAGAGGAAACATAGTTTAATTGTTTGGATTGTTATAGACACAAACTTGATGACCAATGTTGTTTTTGGAGTTTTCAAACTTTTGGATTTCTCAAGGATTATTTGGATGTTTTTGGATTTTTGAATGTTTTGAATGATGTCCTTTGATACCATGCCTAAGATTCCATCTAGAAATATAGGTCAAGGATTTTCCCACATTCAAGTACATAGGACCAGTTATTATGAATGAAATTAGATGGGCATTGTTTATTATGGATAGATATGGAAAGCAAGAGATGTTAAATCTCATCATCTCAAGCCATGAGAAGGGTAACTAAGATTTATTATGGATTGGTGGAAAATGGGATTTTATTATGGAAGAGCATGTGCTCAGATTATTATGGGCAAAGTGAAAAACCAAATAGAATTATGGTAGATGATAGAGAAAAGACTGACTACACATGACATCTATTTGCCAAGTTTTTGCCATGGTGCTTATCCAAAGCACCATCGAAGTGGTTTTCACTATTCGATGGATTATTTCTCTTCACTATTTTGATTTTTCTATTTTTTTACTGTCACACAAGATGCATGTTTGTTAGGTTTTCATCAAGGTGATGGTTTTTTTTTTTATGATTTTTTTTTTATGGGATTCTTTGAAGATCAAGTATAGTACTTATGAAGGTGCATTCTATTGATAGTATTTGGTAGTGGTTCACCTTTAGGATTAGTAATTTTATAAGCACTAGATCATATGTTGCAATAATAATGTAAGGACCCAACCAATTAGGCTCAATTTTTTTAGGATTCTCTATATCCAACTAATTCTTTGGATTTCCTTTAAGATCAAGTCACCAACATCAAAATTTCTAACCCAAAATCTCTTGTTATAGTTTCAATGGAGATGATTTTGATAGGCTTGTAAATGGACCAATGTGGTTTGACGTCTCTCATCTAGTAACTCTAGCTCATGCATTATGGATACATGATAATCTTCATCGTCAATGAACTATTGTATGGATACTCTTAGGGATGGTAACTCAACCTCAATGGGGAGAATTGTTTTGCTAGATGCCTCAACTTGACTGTTACCTTGGGGATAATATGGAGTGGCAAAATGGTGTTGGATATGGAATTTTTTGCACAATTCATAAACATCCTAATTTTTGAAAGGATGGCCATTATCTTTAATGATAGATTGGGTAACACTGTACTAGTATATGATATAATTAAGGAGGAACTTAGCTATTTGCTTACTAGTAATATAGGTCATCAAGATAGCTTCAATCCATTTTATAAAGTATTCAGTCGTGGTAGGAATAAATTTATGACCACTAGTGGATGTAGGGTGATATTTTCCCATGAGGTCAAGTCCCCATTAAGAGAAAGGTCGTGGTAACATAATTGGATGAAGTTCCTAGGCAAGCGCATGTATAAGATCTTCGTGTATTTGGCATTGTTGGCACTTTGTAACAAAATGATATGCATCACATTCTATAGTAGGCCAATAGTATCCAATTCACTTGAGCTTCTTAGCTAAGGCCATGATAGTATCTAGTTCACTTGGTAGTCAAGGCCATGATAATTTGGATTTTCTTTAATAATTAAGAGTTCTAAGATGCCTTGTTCATGAAGGCCTAATCCTTTGCCTTGATAATGCATGGTTTGACAAATCCTTTTTCCAATTGATCAGATACTTGTTTTGGAAACAAGATGCAATTCCATTTTGAGGAGGATATGACATGGAAGGAATGGTAGGTTCATGGAGTAAACTATATTGGATGAAGGTAGAAGAACCCATTTGATAGGTATGGAGTTCATGGGTAGCTTTGATGGGGGTTAGGTATGCCCCCTCAAGAGGACATGTGGGTTCAAAGAACATGGGTGAGCTCTCCAAATGGATAAGAGTACTAGATGATGAAGGATGAAAGGAGGAACTAAATATAGATGGATAAAGGTAAATGACATGGAAGATAATGCAATACACACATAATAACTTCACCTAAAACCCTTATTTCTCCTCAAATATAGCTAAAGTAGAGTGCACCCTTGCTCCACTTGATTTTGTCTTTTTATGTGTTGACAGAGGAATGTGGTTGCTTATGAAACCAACAACATGCTGATAGGATTGATGTGATGATAGATCAAATGGATAAAAAAAGGCTAATATAATGGAGATTATATAGAAATGTGAGTAGATAGAAAATTTAGCAACATAAGGATATGAATATAAAATATAGATATAAATGGGATGAGAGGCCTCTCATTCATAAAATTTTCATAAGATAAATAAAAGACCAAGATGCATTAAGTGATGGATGGCTAGGATTGAATGACGATGTAATGCCCTGCCATAAGCACAAGGAAAAGCTTAACCAAACAACTATTTTTTGAAACACAACCACAACACCAAGGATACAACATCAACATGTTGAACTTGCACAATGAGGTGCAAACAAGTGTTGTATGAACACCATGACACAAAGAACAACAAAAAAAATATGATATCACCATTTCCTAAGAAAGATGTAAATATCAAAAGACTAACCACTCGTGGGATAAATCCACCACAAATAACAAGAGATATAGGAGGAACATATCCAACATGACAATTGATTACAATACATGATCATGTTCTCTTGCAACACAACTCGAGAATAAGATGACAGAAACATCTACCACAAATCCAAATCTAGACTAACTCAACCAACCATCACAAGGAAAAACCTTCACGAAAGTATGTCAACTAGTAGATACAACTCCCCACACTAGTAGAATTTGGCAAATAAATGACTATGTGACTAAAAATTTTAGTCACAACAACTAAACATGACTAAATTCTGCTATTTTTTTTGCAACTCAGCTATAAATGAGTAAATAAATGACTAATTTGGTCATTGACTAAAAAATTTAGTCATTGATTAAAAAATTATTTAGTCACAAAAATAAAAATGACTAAATAGTTAGTCACACAAATACAAATTCACTTTTGAAAAGCCTATTGTTAAAATTTTAAGCGCTAAAAGCAAGCACATTTTTGTTTGAAAGGGAAAATCAAAAGATATTGGAAAATAGAAAATGTCCAAAGCTAAGGTGCCAAAGTGGGAAATGGTTTCAATTTTTTCTTAATTACACCTATGTGATAAGGAGGTTTAGGATTTTGGAGAAACTTTCATCATGCTTGGTGTGGAATCAACAACTTTCATTTCAAGTGAAGATATGTGTTTGAAGGAGTCTTCCATGGAAGCAGCAACAAAGGGTAAAGTAGCTCTTGAAAGCTCTAGGCATGTTGCAAAGTTTTGAAAGGCATGTTGCATGCTTTTGGAGAAACTTTCATCATGCCTAGCATGGAATCAACAACTTTTTTTTAGATGAATATACATGTTGTGGTTTAAAAGAGAGAGAGCATGACATGGTGCATAGAGATAGAATTGCATTATTACTTCATAAATATTAGGTATACTTGGTGTTACCTGAGTTTTAACCATTGTTGAGCTTTTGGAAGGGTTTGCATGAGTTTGGGTTTTCTAAGTTTTGTAAAAAAATCTCTAGAATTAGTAAAAAGTCTTGACTAATGTAGGGAAATCGTAGATCTCCCTCTCAACATTTTTATTCACCTTTAGGACCTATCAAAGCAAATATCGAGCCCTATCAAAATTATTTTATTTCCTTCAAAGTGCTAGATATATACATAGCACTGCCCAAAATTTTTAAACAATCTACTCAATAATGAAAAGGAGGGTAGTGGCTTGATGAAAGCAAGAGGGTAGTGTTATAAATGTAAAAGTATTGGAAATAACCATAATAGTAGTCCATCAAAGGATGATAGTATCATAAGAGAAAAGACAACCTTAGAAGATCCCAAGGGGTAGTATTAGAAAGTATCAAGTGTAGAGTTTGAAATAAAGATTAAAGGGGATACTTTTACATGAAACTCAGTTTGATTACCGATTAGGGTTTACTATGGGAAATTATTTCCATGTGTTGAAATGCTCTTGGCTATCTTGTAGACATGATAGCAAGCAACCAACCTGTGTTCATCTTATTTTGGTCAAAGGAGTTCTCTTTTACTCTAGAGCATGATAAATATTTTCTATATGCACATTAGGGTTCATGCACATTATTATCAAAGGATTAAAAGAAGAAAAGGGACATGACACTTTTTAGTTAGTAAGTTGTATATGGTAATGCATAATTAGCTCTTGATATAGTGAAGGCATCAAGTAATAATGAAAACTCCACTAAAGACCTAAAAAAATTCAATGATAGGAACCAATGGTTGAAAAGAGGAATAAGTTTGGTACCTATAAATTTTAATGCCTACTTTAACGCTCTTTTCAAAGGAGATAGCAAAGGATTTTCAAAGGATGGTAAGTAAAAAAGGAAGCAGTATTTGACTAAAGTTGCATAAAATCAAAATTCTCATATGTTGTTGCCTGGGGATTTTGTTGCATTTTGTAACCATGCATGATTTGAAGCTATCAAGGAGTTCAACTTAGCTTTGAAATTATTGTATGAAGATGGTGTATTTGAAAAAGGAATATATATATATATATATATGGTTTGATAAAGGTTCTACAAAAGAAGGGATAGAGAAGGTAGTGAACCCTTTGATTTATAGGGGTAGTTCATAAGAGTGTATAAGTGAAGTGTAGGAAAGTTCCAACCCATGGTATTTTTTCTTAAAGGAAGGCCCTATGTTGTGGTCGTATATGTTAGTATTGCATCAAGAAAGTAGGCCCTATGTTATGGTGGAATGACTTGACCTTGTAATCTTTTATTTTTATCATAATCACTCTTTTTCCTTTTAATTTTTTTTATTAAATTAAATTTATTAATCTTCAAAACATTCTTACTAATATCACCAAATAGTTACTCACATCCACTAACATGCATACTAAAAGATAGCAATAAGATTGTATCCAAAAGCCATACAGTTTGTGAGTTTCTATGGTTGTCATTTTATCCAATTTCAAATATTTTCTTATATAAGAGGGGTGGATATGTAGGCTTTCCCATTAAACTGCCTAGGTGCCTTGAAGGTAAATGGGTAGTCATTGAGGTCAGTAGGCAATTAGCTGATGTAAATAGATTATGTCAAGATAAAAAGGACTTACAATCAGTTTCCCATTTGGATTTGGTGCATACAGCTGCCAATCCATGTTTGATGCCTTGAACATTGAGGTAGAGCGGTCCAAATATAATATGCCCTCATATGATGAGCGCTTTCCTTTTGACCTGAAGGACTATGGAAAAGAAAACTTAAAGTTGGGCCCTTTTTTAAATCACCAACCAAACCTGGAAGACTATTGGGTTGATTTTTTTGATGAATATGAGGTAAGAAGGAGAAGCTGGATGAGGTTGATGGTAGAACAAAATATTATTTATGACTTGAAGTGGGATTTGAGAGATGTTATTGAAGATGGATCTGATATGATTGACCCAGTATATATTGAACTCATAGAGAGCCGACCCATTCCTGCCATGGATTGTAACTTTAAAGAAAAAGATACTATTGAGGCCAGAACTGCCGATGTTTTGACTAGAACTAGGGAATGGATGACCAAGAAGAAAACCAAACAATCTCGCCCTTGTACTAGATCAAAGGATTCATGTGCTACTGAAGGTACTTCTCAAGCTTCTTCTAGTAGACAATCAACTAGTATTGTTCCCCATTCTTCATCAACAAGTGCTCAAGGAAGTGGTGATGATGATTCGCTGAACATAAATGTGTACTCACAGGCTTGTGGGGATGATATTTTTATCTTGCCTATCTTGGAAAAAGAGAATGAAGGAGAAGAAGAGGAGGAAGGGTTAGAAAATTTGAATGTTGATTCTCCTCCCTCTCAGAGTGACTCACCTATTAGAGAAATAAACCCCTCTTAGGAGCCAAGGATAACTATACCAATAAAAGATACTCCTCCAGTTACTCGAACTCTATTTGCATCCCTAGGCATTAAGTCAACTAAGGTTACAACAACCCCATCATGGCTAGAAGATTCACTTTCCTAGAAAAGGAAGGCCATATAATCAAGCTTGCCTAAGAAAGACATGGTAAGTCAGCTACTACAAATAACTTCAAAGTTCCTAAATCCAAGAAACTAAAAACCACCACCAGGCTTATTGATGACACTTCATCAGGGACACTCCAATTAGAAATTGCACATCCATCTATGTAGAAAGATGATTCACAGGTAGCAATGAGTGATTTTGAGGTGAATAGGGTTGACCTCAGTCCTCCTACCAAAGATGGAGATGTTCAATTTTTCCAAGTCTCAGTAGCTAGAATGGTGGAGAGGTCAAAGAAAGATAAGGAAGGAAAGGATGAATTGAAAGCACAAGTTTGGAGTCTGACCACTTGTTTGAAGTCCATTTTTGAGGTTGTTCACCAACCCATTTCTCAAGCAGTTTCTTCTGTTGAATCTCTCACTATGGTTGGTAAGGAATCCTTATCTAAAATCAAAAGTAGTCAAGGTTCAGGCCAGACTATGGATGATTGGAATGAATCCCTTATCAAGAAGGTAAGCCTTGTTATTTCCAAATCTTTAAAACATTTTCAAGAAGAAAACACTTTGAGAGCTACCTTAGGAGATGATATCATTTCCATTGAGAAGGAAGAAAAATTATGGATTAATTATCAAACTGAATTGAAACTCTTAATGAGCTCAAATATGTAAAAGTTGGTCATAGATCAAATTATATCAAATGCTTTAGATACCCGCTTCTTGTCATGGGCTAAAGGAGTGGAATGGAAATTACAGGTTGCCAAGCAAAGCCTACAAAAGCCTAGAGAGGTCATTAATGACTATGATTTTATTTTAGATGAGGTATTGAACACCTTGATAGCTCTTGGTATGTTGCAGGATAAAAATGGAATCAAAGATAATGTAGACACTAGAAGCATAACCTCTAATTTCTAGAAAATGGTTAAGGAAACTCTTGACATACCCACTCCTAATGTTGAACACTTGCAAAAGCTAAGTGAATTAAAATTGGTATCATATCAGGTGATAGATCGTTTGAAAGTCTACAAGAAGCGCATGGAAATCACCAAATATCTCCATCTAACATGGAAAGTGAGGATGACAAATGTGGCCATCCCTTAGCATAAGGACCTAATGCATGTCCTCAAGACTTTTCAGGCATGGAGGAAAAGACCCTTGGTGATCTAGGAAGCCGAAAATGAAACGACATAGTCATAGTAGCACGACTCTTATTTATTTTTCTTATGTGTCTTTTGATTAATGGGCTATGGACATGAAGAGGCGGAACTCATTCGCCCATTTAAGATGTACTTATTTTTCAAATGTTCTCTCTAGACAATTATTCTACAATTTTTTTTTGCTCAATACTATCAAATGAATGAATGAAATTACCATTTTTTCTAGGTGCACAACTTGGTTGAGCTTATCTGTTTCTTAAATATTTTTGTTTGAGAATACATCTTGCATATCTTATCTTAGTGTAAGAGGTGTAGTTCATAAGTTTGATTTCATTGATCATATGGTATTGAGTGAATATTCTATCTCTAATGATTAATTAGTCTTTGTGCTAATATTTCCTATTACCATTCATGTACCTGGTACTTAGAATTTTTTGATATCAGATTCACCTTTTTTTCTTTCTGGTTAAAAGCATACATGGTGTTTACTTTTCTGTTCTTTAATTCATTGAAAATTTAGGGAGGGAGCTATACCTCAAAAAAATTCAGAGGATATCGATCTTGTTTAAAGATAGGTATTCAGAGTTGTTGGCTAATTTCATGCACCTTGTGGGTATTAATTTTTCATTTCTCAAAGGTGTATACTCTGTTAACCAACAGGGTTCATAGATAATTTTATTGCCAATTCCAAACCTATCCTCAATGTGTTAAACTCAACAATATTATTAGTGCCTTCAGGGAGATTAGAACACACTATCCCAATGTAATTGCCTTGCTAATCCTTGAGGATTGATGCTACACCAGACTTACCACAGTTACCCCTAGATGCTCAATCAGAGTTCAATTTGACAAAATCCCTTGGGGGGAAGCCATTTGATCAGTAATCTATTCATAGAGGGGCCCTGATTTTGTATAGATCTAGTTTTGGGAATTTTGAGAAGATTCTATTTCGTCAAGATGAATGAGTCCTAGGAGAAGAAATCTTTTTTGAATGTTCATTTCTAAAAATGCTTGACATTGTTACTTTTGTTATGGAAATTTTTAATTTTTTGAATAATATATTTCAAATCCATCTTTACTTTTTTAAATATTTGATTGTTTCTTTCCAACCAAAGGTTTCAAATAACAATGGAAGGATAAATTTCCCAAATACATGAGAACTTGTAATTTGGGTACAACCTGTGTCAGATTTGAAAATGAAGGAGAATTGAGTTCTATAAGGGGACATCTAACCAAGTTTCCCCATTAGCCAAGTACAACACTTATGAGTGAATTCACATTTAATAAGAAAGTGATATGTTGTTTCGAAAGATTTAGTGCACACAACACATGGGAATAGGGGGGCAATTCCAAGTTTGTTCAACCTTATCCATGATATAATTTTATCTCTTAGAGCCATCCAAGAAAATGCTCCTGCTTGGGGAGAACATTAGGTCCCCAATAGAGGTTGAAAGGCTAGGGTGTAGTGCCAAGTAAACATGCCAAGTAGCTATAGCCATCTTTTACATTATATTTTCTAGACTTAGCTTTGGTCCAGATTATTTCATCTAGTTTATTGGAGACAAAAACTAGTCTTTTCTTTATTTCTAATTTAAGAGACTCCTTCAAATGTGTGGGAACTGGTGGAAAATTAAAATGTTTCCATTTAAAACTATGTAAGGGGTCCCCAAGATCAAAAACAAAATAGTCCTTTACCTTATCACCCCAAAGGGCCTTTAGTGCAAGTTCTATGTGCTCCTAATTTCCAAGGAGCTTGAGTAGATGGCGGCCATTCCAGGCATCATCCCAAAAGAGAGCTTTTCACCATTATTAACTAGCTAGGAAAGGTGAGGAAGGATAACCAATCTGCAAGAAACAATGAAATTCCAAAATTTTGAACTAGAATGGAGATCTCTTTGAGTTAAAATCCTTTCCCTGTCAAGAGAATCCAAATATTTGTGCCTAATGATTTGAAACCATTTGGTGTTAGGTTTGGAATACAATTTACATACCAGTTTGGAACCTAGTGCTTTGTTTTGCAAGAACGGGTCTCTCAAACTTGCACCACCCATCAACTTAAACTTACATAATGTCTCCTAAGTGACCAAAGGCAATTTTTTATTTTGAGTAACATTTTCTGCCCAAAGGAAATTTCTAAAATTCTTTTGTAAGGCAATGCCCTTATCATATGGAAGTTTCCAAACTTGCATCAAATAGATCAGAAGGGAGTGTAGGTCTACTTTTAGCAACACCATTTTCCCAGCAAAAGAGAGCCATCTTGACCTCCAAAGTAGGATTCTATTAGAAGTAGATGATATTAATCTATCCCAAAAGTCATGTTTCTCTTTTCTCAAAAAGGAGGGGATTCCCAAGTATTTACATGGTAGAGAATCACACTGGAAACCCTAGAATTTTAACAACTACATTTTAACCAAGGAATTGACTTTGGTGAAGAATATCTTTGATTTTTTTGTGTTGAATGATTGGCCTGAAGAGGAGTAGTAAATAGAAATAACTCTTTTTATTTCTCTTGCCTCATCCATGGAAGCATGCCAAAATAGTAATGTATCATCTATGAATAGTGAATGAGATATTGGTGTTAGGAAAGGCCCAACAAAAATACCTTTCCATAATCTATTAGACCTTGACATAATTATGGATCTACTTCATCCATCCACCATTAGAATAAATAAAGAAGGTGAGAGGGAGTCACCTTGTCACACTCCTTGATTTGGAGCGAACTATCCAAATGGGGACCCATTCACTATTATTGAAAAAATTTCCCCTGAGAGGAAAGAGGAGACCCATTTACACCAGCTATTTATTGCCATTAAAAACTTCAAGTCAACTCTGTCATAGGATTTTTCCATGTCCAATTTCAATATGCATAGTAGGTGTTTTGTCCCGCATGATTGAATGGAAAACCTCATGAGCTAGTATAGCTCCTTCCAGTGTGTCTTTTCTTGGCACAAAGCATCCTTGTTCATCTAAAATAATGGAAGGGAGCAATTTTGCTATTTTATTTTTTTTTGAGAAAAAGACATGAGAGGCTGTATATATATATATTATATAGAATAGGATGATTACATATTTCAAAGGTCCAAATTCAAAATGTATATGAAAATCATGCTAAAAGCTCAAAATTCAGCTTACTAGCCCCAAATAATTTTGCTAATATTAATGCTATTGCTTTTGTAAATATTTTGTATATTGTATTATATAAAGAAATGGGTCTAAAATCCTTTAAGGTTGTAGGATTTGATTTCTTTGGAATTAGAGCAATCATATTCGAATTGAACTTTAAGATCTTTATATTTCTTCTTGATTCTTCTAATGCAAGGAGAATGTCCTTGCCTATAAACTCCCAATATTTTTGGAAAAAACATAGCAGTAAAGCCATCTGGGCCTAGGGCCTTTTTGGCTACCATAGAAAAGATATCACTGTTAACTTCCTCCAAAGTAAATTCTCACATAAACAGTTTATTATGTTCTTCTTTAACCAATGCAAGAATATTTTTTAAAATCTCATTATCATCTAGAGACTTGTCCAATTTTCTTGGTGCAAGAAGGCCAGGAAACAACTTCCACCCCAATATCCTTTTCCATTTCCAAAATATTCCCATAAGAGGATTGGATTGAGACAATCCCATTCACTTTCCTTCTAAGTTTCGTGGATGTGTGAATTTTTTTTATATTTTATCCCCATCTTTTAACCAAATTCCCCTTGATTTTTGTCTCCAATATCATTCTTCTCTAGCTAATAATTCTTCTAATTCTGCTTTAAGATTTTTTTGCTTATCATATAGAGAAGAATCCATTCCATTTTTTATAAAATTTCATATATAGTTGATAATTCCCAGCCCACTCTAATTTTTTCCTTGGAAATATTCTTAAAACTACTTGCATTCCAATTTTTTATTTTATTCTTGATGAATTTTAGTTTCTTGCAAAGTTGGTACATCCTGGAGCCCTCCATGAAAGGACTATCAAACCACCAGACTTTAAGGAGGGGTATGAACTCTGGATCTCTGAACCACATCACCTCAAATTTGAAGTATCCCTTCTTAATAGGCCTATCTTCAAAGATAGAAAAAGAAATAAGGAAATGATATGAACCAACAAGAGTATGGATTGTTGAAAAGAAATCCCAAGAAGTATTAAGCTAGTTTTTTGATAGCAAAAAATGATCCAACCTTTCTACAATATGAGAGAAGTCTCTACATCTATTGGTCCATGTGGAATTTCCATTTTTTGGGAGACAAACATAATGACAATTATAAAGAAAAAAGTTGTTAAATTCTTCCATTAACTCTTACCCAAGGAATAATGCCACCAAATTTCTCTGAGACATAATGAACATCATTAAAATCATCTATAAAGATTTTCAGATCATTTTTTATGTGAGTTGAGGCAGAAGAGAGCTAGGAGTCCATAATTATTTTTTGGCCAATGTTGAACATGGGCCATATACATTGAAGAATATAAAACAATCATTTGATCTCAGGCATTTGGTTGATGCTTTAATCCAACTATCTTTAGATTCCAACACATTTACTGTGACACTACACTTATTCCATAAAATTGGTAATCCTCTCAAGGCTCCTTGAGCAGGAGAAGCAAGAAAGCCCCAATATTTCCATGAAGAAAAGGTGTCTGAAGCCAACTGAATTAAAAGATTTGTTTCTTGTAAAAGTATAGTGTTTGAGGAGTTGCTCAAAATTTGACACTTTATTAAGTGTTGTTTGTTAAGGGCGTTTAAGCCCCTAACATTCCAAGATAAGAGCCTCATTTTTCTCAAGGAGATATTTCATCTCCCCTCATTCGATGATTCATTTCAGAGATATTGTTCTCTACAACTAAATTAGGCTATCCATTTTGGGGAATTAGGCTTGAACTCTCCATTCCTCTGAGTTTTTTTGAGGTAGTTTTGAGGTTCTTTTCAATTGTTGTTTGAATACTTGCTACTATTCCAATCTTAGTTTTCTCACTATTAGGTTTTCTTCCCCTCTTATTCTTAGGAGACTCCAAAACATTAGCATTCACCACAGTTTTTGAAATTGGTGGAGAAGATATAAGAGCTTGAGCTTGGTGGGAAAGTACAACATTTTCCTAGTCTAGGGGGGCACTATTTCAAGCATCAAGTTCCCATTTGAATAAGTTTCTGAGATGGGAAGGGAGGAATTTTCCTTTGTAGATTCTAACTCATTAAAAATTTCATTTGCAACTTTTTCAATAAAATATTTCCCCACCTTAACACAAACTTTATTAACAATTTCCATTAGTTATTCTTCACTTAGTGATCCCTTTAAGAGGTCTTCAAAATGAGAGAGACTTTTTGAAGAGCAAGCTTCATCTTCTAGCCATGTTACAACCTCAATATTCTTGGATAATGAGGGATAGCTCTTCGATGGACTTCGTATGGGAGAATCAAATTGAGGCCCAAATGAAGTGGTGGGTTGGCTAGGTAGGAAGATAGCTCCTATTCCTTTGGCTATAGAAGAAAAATCCACTGGTTCCACTCAAGAGAAAAGTTCTAAATCAATTAGAATCTTAGCCTCATTCCATGAAGAGGCATCTAGAACTATCTTTTGGGGCCATTCTCCCTCGTAGGAGATGAGCTTGATAGTTTGTGGAATTGAATTTTGATTTTCTACCAAGGTCCAAACCCTAAGAGTGGGTAGGTTGTTAATCAATTCAAATTCATTTTTTAAGAAAACCCCAAAATGAGAAACTATTTTCCTAATAGAGGTAGTTTCCTAATATTCCACTGGAAGGTGGGGGAGTGTTAAGAAAATTGGTTGTTGAGATGACCTGAGGGAACCAATTGAGAGATTAGGTTGCCAATTGAAAGCCCCAAAAAATGTGTTAACAAACCAAAACAAACCCTTCTTGAATTCTTTTTCTTAATGGTAGGGTTTTTAAAACTAATAAAAAAAGAGGATGCTGAAACAACCATGAGATCAAAGAACTCATACCAATTTTCTTTTACCCATGATCATATTTTTGACAGAGATTTGTCCTCTCCCTAGATTTGGATGAACAAGCCATTTTGCTCAAATTCTGACACCTGGGTTTCTAGGCTTAAAGGGATTGTTGGTATCGACTTCCATCAAAGGTCTTGATTCATAGAAGACTTGACACCAAGAGAATATGTCTCCATGTTAGACTTTGGCAAACCCTCATTTTGGTTCTCGGTAGAAGAAACCCCCAGCGAATGATGGCTAGGGCCGGGTTTTTTGTTGTTACCCCTAGAGTGATTAAGATCCCCATCTCTGGATGTTCTCTTTCTCTACTTTTTGTCATTCTCTCCAGAGGTTCTCCAATAATGACTATTGTGTGTTTGCCATGAGGAAGAATTCCTACGACTGTGATCTCTCTGGCTCCATGAAGGGTTCCCATCTAAAGCCTTCTGCAAATGAAATTTGGAAGTGCCTGTGTGGTTTCTAATTGTAGAATGATGAAGAAAATGCTGAGCCCAGTCTTTCTTGTGAGTGCCGCTAAATTGAGAAGGGTTAGGGTTTTGAGAGTCTTGACGAGGCACATTTTTCATGTTTTGAAAGTCGTGAGAAGAAGGGCCCAGGGTCTTTAGAATACCTTGACTATGCCAAAGAGTCAAGGATTTTTTATTAGGTGGGAAAGGAGGCCATTTTTCGTCTGCATCATTTTCCTAGTGGACCCACTTTGTTTGAGGATGATACAACCTCCTCGTATTAAACTACATTTTTCCCTTGAAAAAAAGTAAAATTATCTAACCTCAAGAAGGTTAGGGGCAAAGTTCATTCCTATACCCCGGGTCAACGAAGTAGGAACTGACACAATATTATTGACCCTTTCCTTTCCAACTATGAAGCAAAGTTGAACTTGTAACCTTGAGGGATGCAAACCCCAAGTCTTAGCCAACTTCGCTACAAGTGGTGGCTTTCTATAATTAAATAATTATTTCTAATTATTTAATAATTTATCATTACTTTTCTTCTACAATTAATTAAATAAATTTTTAATTATTTAATTATTTTATCATTTCTTTTCATCTATAATTTTCAATTATTTAATTATTTATCTCCTCTTTTCTTCTATAATCAAATAATTATCTTTAATTATTTGATCATTCATGTACCACCTCTTTAAATAAATAATTGTTGTAATTATTTAATTCATCTATCCCTATCCATCATTTAATTCATTTCCCCATGCAATAATAATTAATTAATCTTCACCAATCAATCTTCTCAATCATTTAATTATTTGTCTCAATCACCACCATTGATCATATTTCATCACCTCTTAATCCTCACTATCCATCTAATTTGGATTTCTATAAAATCAAGCTATCAACCTCATTCCAAGTTTAACCATAATCTTTAGCATTTTGCTATCATATCACTGCTATCATATCATCGTTGAGATCTTGTTATCAATCATCTACATTGAGCTTATTGTAAATATTGCACACTTCATATTTAAGAGCAAACACAAAAGATTGAGAAGATCAATGGAGGAGAACCAACTTTGGCATAGGAATTGAGCTATTATTGGTTTATTATTTGATTTCTATTGTCATCTTGTGCTTCAATGTTCAATTAGAGTCTCTATGGCTTGAATTTAAGTAGTTTTGTGGTTGGTATTGACGATTCATGCCTCTTTTCCCCCAATTTTCGTAATTGACAAAATATATTATAAAATATTCATTAATTCATTTTGACTATATATTATTATCTAAGTATTTAAACAAATTTTGTTATAAAAAACATCATATTAAAATAATATACTATTAAAATTAGATTTAAAAATCAATATAATGAAAATAGCAAAATAAAAATAAAAATGTAGGGCTCTCTTTATTTTTGTATTTACAAAAATGATAATTTATAGAGATGTTGAAATAAAGTTAATAGATACTTGTCCATTGTTTTATAAACTACACTTTCATGTCCAAGGGTTTGAGTTTAATTGGTTCAATCATTGAATTCTTAGTGTGGACATCTAAATTTGAATCCCAAAAGAGATATCTAAGATGGAATTCTAATTTGTGACTCTTGGTCTTCTATAATTGACTTCAAATGTGGAAATGATTTCTAAATAAGTGGATTCTTAATTTGTGACTTGGTCTTCCGTGAGTTGAATCATTAATTTATGTTTTATAAAATACATTCAATTAAATGCACATTCTAAAAATTTTAAATAGATGAAAATAATTCAAATTAAAAATAATTTTTTAAATAATCTTTACTAATATTAAAAATCATAACTAAATGGGAATTGGCATAGGGATGTTCATTTCCACATTGCACCTCTATTCTCGGCATTCTAGGTTAAAAGGTCGTTGGTAGAGAATAAAAGATACTTCGAAATGAAAGGGCGCCCTTTCCAAGACCCTCCGGGTGACTTCCTCGACAAGCTAAATTGCAACATTATAAAGGCGAGGTATTAAAACGTGACTGGAGAGCTGTTAGCATGATATTACTCAGGAGTGCTGTTATGTGTTTGACGTGGAGTAAATGCCTCGGCAAGCAGGGTATTCATTTTTCCAGGACTGCAAAACCCAGGGTTCCGTTATATATGAAAATGATCTGATAAGATTTTGGTTCTAATTGTCGAGGGACGAAGAACTCTCTTAAGTTTTTTGAGAGTATAGGTATGGGTTGAAAGATTGGAAGGTCTCTCGGTGTGCACTCGTGCACGCATTTGCTCTTGAAGGAGTCTAAAAGTTTTTCTTGTGGAGCTCAGGGTAAGTTTCTAACTCAGTTGTTTCAAGAAATGGGAACTGGAAAATCTGAATATCGTAGTTTAGGGATTTTTGGTGTTAAATATTTTCCCATAGTTTCCCTAACAATGGATAGAGTTGAGTTTGTTTGTTCTTTCTGTCTCTGAGTGCGTGCTTAGGCTTACTTTTTACTCTCATTCACACATTCCGGTATGTTATGATAGTCGTGGTTGGCTATTTGTCTTCACGTTTGAATTGATATGGGTTCATAACATTGATATGGCAGTGATTGTCGACCCCAGAAGGGTAGTCGGTTGTGTGGTTATTACTTCACAGTGATTGAAGTTATGCATTCGATGTTGTTATGAATGCTCGATGCTGTAGGGTTTCTCTGTCAACGGATATCTCTGATATACCTGGCTCCCAGTAAACTTATATGACTGTAATTCCTGTTCCTCAATTAAACTCGCATCTCTGTAATACATAATTCACTGTCATACTTGTTCTCTCTCATGTTTGTTTCCATGACATCTTATTCTTTCCCAGACTAGATTATCCTCGTCAACTTCTGCACTGCCAATCTTGTCAGGACAAGAACCTGAGAATGAGGATAGAGCTATGTTTGCAGAATGCTAGGGTTACAGTGATAATATTGGGTGAATTTTTATCAATTCACGATCTTTCTCCTAGAGACTGTCTATACGGGTAGATGGATAAACCTAGGTTCGCCACTTTGATGTTCTTGGGTTAGCAATAGAACTGGGTAATGAATAAAGGCTGCATATTCTTTCTTGGCTATGACAGGCGTTTGTCTCTAAGAAATTGAGAATTTGTAGTTGCAACTTTATTGTATTAGGATTTCCTGTCGCTGCCATAGCTTCTGAGAAGCATAAGTAAATGGGAAGTTGGCTCTTGACTATTGACAATTGTTCGTCTTGATTGTTGACTGCTTGTTGACCTATGTCTTGTTCTCTGTAAGTGGACTGTGGGGATGCTTGGGGTGCATGTTTAAATTGTTTGATAAGAATGCGGTTGATTTTTCTTGTAGAGACTCTGTAATGTGAAAGTTGGGTTTGAACCATCATTTGTTTGTGTCTTAGCTGCTCACTTGCTGAGCTTAGTCCTATCTGAAAGTCATGGTTATGTGGCATGTCTCACTAGCTGAGTCACAGGCTCCTGTAGTTCAATCCATCATTGTGTTAAATGTTGTGAGTTATGAGTACTTGTGAGAGTCTGGTGTCAGTTCATGATAAAGATGGACCATGGTACAGTCCATTGGCCCTCGATTGGGGATTAGGTTGTTGGTCTTAGGTTGGAACCCAGTTGTCCGCTATCTCCCCCGTCTGTGCTACTTTACCATTGGCAAAGAAGCATGGAAAACTGTTGTCAGTTATAGAGGAATTCTTAAGTTATTATTGTGTTGTACCTAAGAAGGGTTGTTGTAATTTTAGTATTGACCTTTGTTGTCTTGTGAACCAAGTTCTTGCTCAAAAGGTTATATATACAGTTTTATTTGGATTGAATAAAAAGTACTGCGATTTAAAATATATGTTTCTTTGTGACAATGCATTTTGAAAGGAACTGATGGATACTCAATTTACTTTATGCATGATAGCTGCAAAGTCGAATTAATTAAATGTCACTCCCTATGTTGCATGCAAAGGCCTAGGTAAACTTGAGTAGAACTAGACATCAATAATATGGATCCAAGTGGAAATGCTTCTTGGTAGTGAACCTTAGCCTTGTGAAAACCTAAAAGGGGATGATACTATGAGACAAAGTTTCTCTAAGAATTAGAGTGAAATTTATGCACGACATGAACAAAGTTTGTGAATTTTTTTGGGAGCAATTGAACGAAATGAGACTACTGAAATGGATCAAGGACATTAACCTTACTGGTTAAAATGATGAATCAAACCAAGATAACCTTAGTATGACGGGAACTGATCCTAACTTGTAATATGTTATGAACTAAGTAGCCGGTTCGGGTTCGGGTTCGGGTTCGGGTTCGGGGGTTCGGTTCGCCGGTTCGGCAAAATTTTTTGGGGGGTGGGTTCGGTTCGTCTTGGGTTCGTTAGTACAAATTACAAAAAAATGTAAAAAAATATATATATATATATATATGCAGCCTAGAAGCATGAATAGTATATTTATATGTATATACATGTGTGCTTATATACATGCATAGATATATTTATGTATGTATATGGTATTTATATGTATATACATGTGTGCTTATATTAATTTGGTTGTATCTGACTATGTACTATTTGCTTATCAGCTTGTGGGTAGGTTTAAGGAGACAATTCTTAATAGTGTTGATGGTTGTGTCCTGCTTGTCAACCATCAGGTTCTTTAAATAGGTTTTTCTTAGTCAGGGAAAGTAGTCTGATCCTTGGCTGGTCATCTCTGGTATATTTCTAAGTAAGAACTTCATATGAATAAAGATGTACTTCTTTCAGTCTACCTAGTATTCATTGCTGTTTATGTTCATTACTATTAAGTACTAGTCTTATCAGATATAGGAGTAAAGAACAGTGGTGTAAGAACTGACATTTTAGTTTCTGTAAATTCTGAACTGAGGGGAAAACTAAACTGAAATATGATATTCTGTTGTTTTTGTTTTAATTTTCAATATTGGAATATGAAAATTCCAGAACACCCAAAATCCAAGAAAAAATCATATTGCACTTCAAAAAGCATTATTAAGCAACATAAACATAAAGGAAACTCTTTGGAGAAGAGATGTGTGTTAGCTGAGGGCTAGCTGAGGGCTTATATTCTCAGTTGTATCACAAGCTGATAAGTAAATAGTACTCAGCCTCTTGGAATGAAAATGCCTGTTTGCAAAACAAATGAATGAAAATGAGGTAGTTTAGGTGTTTAACATGTTTTAGAGGTCACTTTTAGGGTTCCCATGGGTGTGGGTCAAAGTCAAAGTGAAGGAAACATTAAAAAAAACAAAAAAAAATCACTTTTTGCCGCCCAGACGCCCGGGTTCTGCTTGGGTTCGCCTTGGGTTCACCCGGGTTCTGCTCGGGTTCGCCCGGGTTCTTCACTGGCGAACCAAGGCCCAAATGCAAGGACCCTGGCCGAACCAGCAGAAGGACCGGACCAGGACCCGAACCCAGGGCGAACCCGGACCAGGACCCGGGCCAGAACCCTGCGAACCGGCTACATAGGTTATGAAGGCTAAACTAAACTTTTGTGCATCATAGATTCCGTCACTTGCAAGAGAACACTTTCTTCCATTAAGTGGTAGCCGGCTATCCCATGGGATAATGTACATGGTCATTCTGTCAGTATGGCTCATAACCAGATGTCTTGCAAATTTGCTATAGGACGTATATTCATTCCATCAATGGAGAAAAGATCTCTAGCATTTACTTTGTTGAAAATAGGCTACATCTTAATCAAAGATGGGCTAGTCTTATAGGGGTCAGCAGCTCAGTGGTAGAGCACTCCAGCAGCAAATGGAAGGTCCTAGGCTCGAATCCTAACTGGTTAATGAAAAAAATCAACATGGCATCAAAGCTAGGCCAGACTAGGAGTCCCAAGCATTCTATAGAGTGGCTTGAAGGGGGTGTTGGAAATAAGCCACATCTGGAACAAAGATGGGCTGGTCCTATAAGGGCCAGTAGCTCAGTGGTAGAACACTCCAATAGTAAATGGAAGATCCTGGTTCGAGTCCTAATTGATTCATGAAAAACTCAACACACTTTAGGCATCCAGTGCTGAACAGGTCATGTGTGGGATAAGGGTTCCTTGGAAATAAGTGAATAAATAAATGGAAGTAAGAACCTTGCTATAAGTTGCAACATATGATCTCAAACCATGGTAGAAACTCATTAGAATCCGAGTTGCAAGACTTTTACGCTGCAGAGGGCCTCAAACCATGGTAGGAACTGATTGAGTCTGGGATTAGGAGCCCAAGTAAGGGCTGCCAAACCTAGCAGCTTCTAATAGCAAAAATCAATGAAGAATAACAGCACTCCCAACTTATTTTTCATTCTAACAGTCAAAAGCAATAAACAATAACAGCATCAGAACTGTGTTACAGAGTTCACTTTACAACTTCACACATATAGACTCTCATCCAACATGCGAGATTACGACATTTCAGATTTGTCTTGGATTACTGCCAGGGCAGCTTACACAGGCCATTATCAAATGAAAAATTGTCCCATTACCTCACACAGCCACTACAGTGAATTCAGAAATTTAATTTAATTTTTATTTTGCCTAGTTACTAGACCTAGTTGCCACAGTTTTCTACTGCAGGCGAATGACTGAATTACTCTCATGACCTCTTTCTTGGTTTCTTGTTACTTCTATTGCCCCCCACTTCTCACATGCATATCCCTTTTATTTTACAAGGGATTACCTGACCAGAATAGAGCAGCTGCCACCAGTCAAGAAAGGTTCAGACCAGGAATAGGGCGTGTGAAAAGGTGCTGTTAGACACCCAGTGTAAACGCCGGGTCAGAGAATTATGGCACAAAATCTCAGAAAAGGATGAACCGCCAGTAGCTACTGTCAGAAAACTCCAAATAAGGAGACTACCTCATCATTATGAGAGTGATCAGAAACAGGCAGGAGTTACGCTTGCTAATCCCATGTCTTCTTGCAGTTGTTTAAGTGTGTTTTCGGCTTAAATTTAAGCAGCTGGAGTGCTCCCATGCAAATTTAAAATTGTGAGAAAAATATATTTTAGAATATTTCCCTATCCCTATTTTAGTATAGTAGTTACTGTTTAGGAATTGAAAATAAGCTTTGGAAAAAAATGGGGTTGAAAATAAGCAGCAACTGCATATTGAGAAAAATGTCACACGGCTCCATATATTTATTTCTCTCTTTTTCATTTGCCTCTAATTTCTCCCTCCAAATTTTACCTACAAAAGTTATTATTAATACTATTAATTCATACAGATAAAAAAAATTATACATTTCAAAAAATAAAATTAGATGACTGCTAAAACATAATCAGTAAAACTAGATATTCATCAGGCCGCCAGCTCCACAAATTACTCTTAAAATATTGAACAGTGGACAGTAGCTGCTAGCCAAAATAAACGAAACAGCTGCATGGGACTCTGCTCAAAGGAATTTGGCTGCTGCAATGCCAGACTTGTTAACTGTCAAAAGCCAGGTAATTTGTAACTGCCGGCAGCCGCCAATGATTTCCCACAATCACCACAAAGAATAGATGCCACCAAAAGGGAATCACCAGCCATAAAAAACAAGTGTGGGCCCAGCAGAATGGATGAAGGCTTAGTTGCCCTGACCTTATGTCTAACAGGGATATTTAGTGAGTTCCAGCAGAAATTCAACGTCCAGAAGGTAAAAGAAAAAAATTCAAACAAATAAAGGTGTGATGGGTGCCTCATTCATGCCAAACCAAGTGACCCAAACGAGGCTTGGAATTTTCTGTCAATGTGCTCCTCAACAGCAGTATAAGGCTTAAAACAAAGATCCCACGGCCTGATTGGTGTTACCAGCAAGTCATATGGGTCCCAGCAGAGTAGAAATGAAATGCCCAAATAAAGTTCAAATATTCTTTTTGGGTGGCACTCAGGAATGTGGGCGCTAGGAACTATTCAACAGAGAATATAGAAAGGAAAATTGTAAATTCTCTTACTCCTGTTTAAGAATATGAAAGAGCCCTATCAGGAGATACACTCATACAGACAGGAACGGGACCTGCAACACACAAATTAGGAAAAGAAAATAAGATTGATACAATGGATGTTTTTGGCATAGGATTGCCAGAGCCCCAATTTATTAACCAACTGACCTGCTCATACTTTGTGCAGCATGCGAAAGGGCCAAAAGAATCCTTTCTGTTGCTACAAAAGCAACTGTGGAGATTGATTGCCTCTATGAAAGTAGTGATTTTATTCCAAAATTAGCAGAGCCAGCTTTGAAGATCTTAACAATGATCTCTTCAATAAATGTATTGATGGTGTGAGACTGTGTTTAGCTGATGTAAGAATGACAGAAAATGATATTGATGAAGTTGTTCTGGTTGGGGGTTCCAGCCGCATTCCAAAGCTACAGCAATTTATTGAAGAGTTGTTTGGCCAAAAAAACATATGCAGAAGCATCAACCAAGACGAAGTGGTGGCTTATGGAGCTGCTGTACAGGCTGCTGTATTGACTGGCCAAAGTTCAGATGTACTTCTCCAAGATGTCACACCTTTGAGCCTGGGCATTGCCGTAAATAAAGATATCATGAGCTTGATAATTCCTAGGAATACCCATATCCCTGTAAAGAAAGTAGGGACGTTCTACACTCGTGCAGACTACCAAACAGTTGTGCAAATTTCTGTCTATGAAGGCGAGAGACCTACTGTTATGGACAATAATTTGCTGGGAAGATTCTATCTGTCTGGTATACCAGCAGATCTACGGGGAAAGGAATCATTGGACGTGAGTTTCGAAATAGATACCAATGGGATTTTGAAGGTCTCAGCCAAAAACAGAGTAGCAGGTGAAAAGAGCAAAATAATTAGAAAGGACAATTGTGGGCTGAGTATTGTTGAAAGACTTAGAATGAAGTTTGATGCATTCAGATACAGACGTGAAGATGAACAGGTTGCTCGCAAACACCAAGCCAGGTATGCATTGGAACACTTTGTGTACGAAAGCAGTAATAGAGCAAGAGAGCAGAGCCTTAGAGGAACCATAACGGCTGCAGAGGCACACAAAATTGAGAGTCTCAGAAAATCTACAATCGATTGGATAAAACAGAATCATGATGCGGACACTGAAGAATTCAAAAAGAAACTGGGAGAGGTGGAACAGCTGTTTAATGCTTCCCCAGCAGTTTAATGCCATTTTTGTTTGAAAAGTACTTTATAGATCTCATTGTGTACGCTGACATCATATTTAATTTTCTTGCATGCCATTTAAAAAATAAACACTTTATAGGTTTCATGTCTACGCTGCCTTTTTATAGAGTTTTGTACAATAGAATTAAGAATATAATGAAATTCTGAAAGATCAACAAAGCTTGCAACTGTGAAAAAATTTCTTTAACAACTAGTTTGACCAATTCGATGCATTTACAGTTTTGCATTGTCAGGCAAAGTGATGGAGGTTAACATTTTTTATTTCAGTTCAAAAGATTTATGTGAACGAGTTTACAGTAGAATATTTTACCCATTAAAAATGAAAGAAAACATTTTTGGTTTTAAAATTTTAAATAATATTATGAAATGTAATTAAACATTTTAAATGTTGATTTTAAAATAATAAATCATTGTGATGTGAGTAAATTTGAAAGATGTTTTAAAATAAATATTTTATATAAATTATTATAGTTACAAAATCAATGTATTTATGTATTCAGTCTTGTTTTTATTTTGAGAGTGTCTCAATACATGTATATATGACAATAAATGATGCAATCTTGTGTAAAGTTGAGTTCATTTATCTAGTTATTTTATCTTGTATTGATCACAAGATAGTTGATGCATTTCACTATCTCTTTGAGTATCATACTTATCCTTGCATTGATCAAGATAGTTGTTGCCTATCGCGATCCAACTCATTTCTAATCTTATGTTGGACCGTCATTGTAAGGTTGAAGTCATGAGGGTAAAATCCTACCTAAATTCAAATTTGTCAAATTGAGCCCCTTCACTTATCCTTCATAGAATTGGCTAAGTACATGTTTTCACAAATTGATTTCATATGATAGTATTTTAAAATATTCATTTACATTCATTTAGAACATAAATATGTTTGGAGATATCTCATCATTCTAGAATAATAAAGGAGCAACAAATGGGAACACTCAAATTTGGTAGCAATTTGCATTATGAAATGTATAAAATTGATTCTTTTAAAACTTCAAAAGTTTAAATTCATTTAGATAAATTGATAAAGCATTTTTCATCTATAAAAAATACATTTATTTTCTAAGTAGTAATATTATGCTTTTGTCTTAGAAATGCAAGAGAAACACAAAGAGAGAACTAGGTATAGAGACTAAAAAGTGGATATGAGGTCAAAATAACAGCATGGGAAGAAATATGATGAAAAGAGAGAACTAGGTATAGACACTAAAAAGTGGATATGAGGTCAAAATAACAGCATGGGAAGAAATATGATGAAATGTAGATCAAGATGAAATTGCACACTTTGGATGCTAGAATGGTCTGACTAGAGACAAGTATGCACTCAGAAACATACATTGTGCATAGACAAGAATATATAATGTAGAGTTTGAATATTTGCAAAATATTAACAAGTACATGACATCAATAAAGATGATTTTATAGGGAAAATAATAATAAAATATAGACAATGATTTGACGAGATAAATCAATTGAAATTATGTTAAATAAAATAAAATAATTTGAAATACAAGAGGGAAGAATTGTTAAACCACAAGATGAGATATTGAATTTGAAGAAAATCAATCAAAAAGTCACTTGTGTTTAGAGAAAGGAAAAATGGGTGATTTCTTAGGGGATTTGTCAAAATTGTCAAGCCTCTATTTTAGTCTCTTGACTTCCATATGTAGTCAATATGAAAATGGATTTATTTATGTGTACTTTTAATCTTATGTGCAACTAGAACTATGAGAACTAATATATAAACAAAAGGGAATAATAACACATCCAAACAATGAAGATTTTTATGCGTTGCCAAGAGGCATGAAGCAATAAGTGAAATGAAATTAAAATACAAAGTCACTTCCTACACTAGTTTATGAGGAGAGGTGAATAGAAAATACAATCTCAAATGATCTATAAGAGAAACAAAATAGTAAAATCATTCACCATAGTATAATGATGCATCTTGGTAAAGTATTTTCACGATAAAAATTAGCCTCTAAAATTTAAACCAGTGTATTAATAAAAAAGAATATCAATTATAATACAACCTAGGCAAGAAGCTTTTAGAGGAGGCAACCCCAACATTCAAATTTAGAGTAATATTTATAGCATAATAATACCTTAAAAATACACTATGTGAACTTCATCCCAAACACCCAATAAATAGAAAGATCAATACATGAAACCATCAAAAGGGAATCGAAAAATAATGAGATAATACCACATGGAAATGGTGCTAAAATTCCAAGAGGAGCTCTCAAGCTAAATCTAGTATATTCCTTACACTTTCATAAGAGTCTATTATAACATGCCATAGTTAATTTTCCAACTTGAACACTTCAACTTATCTTTTCAAATCCTTTGATGATATTTATTATATTTATAATGATGTCATATGTTGGTGAATAATTTTGGTCAACATTGTGTAACTCCTTATAGCTTTCTTATGCATTATATGTGCTATTACATTTATGATGTGGTATGTTTAAGTTACAAACTCCATAAATTTTGACCTAGGTAGTTGATTGAGCCTTAAAAAAAATGGACACCTTAGAGAGCGCTTGATGTAACATGATCTTAGCTAATTATAACGCATTTTAATATTTTTTGAAACAAAAAGTCACCTCTATAGAATGCAAATTTTGTTTTCATACTTTTAACATTAAAATGTAAGGTTGAGACATTTCCTAACATTCTTCCTCTTTTTGAACATTTTGTACTAGCAACAAAATACCATTAGTATCAACTGAGCACTTGGTGTTGAGAGGTCGACAATCTTGTAGCACCATGTGAACTTCTTTTTGGTCATTGACCATCAATATATTTGCAATGTCCTTCAAAATGTTAGCTTTCTCTTGCATCATCTTCCAAACCTCTACCATGTATCAAACAACATGGTATTGGACATTAATATGCTTTTTTTGTATGAAAGGTTAGGTTCCTTGTTAAACAAATGACAATGACTATTGCAATGAACTAAAAATTCTCTAACTCAACCCCACATCTAAACATAGTCTCAAAAATCAATTGGCCTCCTTACAAGTATAAATAATTTCTATGTACTCTACTTCTAACCTATTTTTTACTCATCCAACTCACTATAGCCTCAAATAAACTAAACGCATAGTGATGTAGGAACATTCAAGCTTATGAACAATCTTATAAAATGAAAATTTCCTTTTGAGCTTTGTTTCATTTTATATTTTTTTCATGAATTTTGTTGTGGGATATTTGTGGCTTTATGGTTATTTGCAAAGTTATTCAAAAAGATTTTAATATATCTTCTACTTGGAATCATCCATAGTGGTGTTATAAATACATGAGTGTTGTTTTAGTCAATATCGTAGTTGTATTTAGTTTTTCTTTTAAAATAATATGCTACAACACATTGATAACACAAATCCATGAGTGCACATTTGTAACATTTCATAAGTTGATACAAATTTCAATCCATAGATATATTTTAATATTGTTCTAAGCTTCCATTTTGATCAATAAAGATAGTAAGGGGAAGTCTAGTGTCATTTTTAGTCTTTATATGTTGAGATAGAATATGATAGGGTGTGATGTTGCACAAATGTGAAGATAAAATGATATGCTCAAAACTCATAAACTTGCTAGCATTAAAATGCTGATTTTTGAAAACCAATTTTTCTTTTATCTAACCTAGCATTAGAATAGGTTAATAAATTGATCATTATTTACTTTATCAAAAAAATGATTTCATAAGATTCCATTTCTTGATTTAATAATAGTTAAATTGTTGATTGTTAGGTGATATGTTTTTTCAAAATATATTTTTCCAATTTTCCTTCCATTCATGACATGCGATATGTCTATTCTTGACCATTTTGTAATCGTAAACATTGTTTTGAACTTTATTTGGTTGTGTGGATGGTTTTAAAACTATTTCTTAGTTTTTTATATTGTTGGGAGATTATGATTTTGTTGTTGGCCATGTGGGAAAAATCATGAGGGAAAAAATGACTAATTATTTTTTGGTAGAGTTAATGAAGGCGTTTTTCTAATGTTAGCCACATTATTATATCCCTAGGGAATAGACAACAAGGAAATAAGAGGGTATGTTAAGATTTAGTAGGCTAGAGAAAGAGAGGAAGAATTGTTTATAAAAAATAAAATAAAGGCATAAAGAGAGAAAAAGATGAATAGGGAAAAAATAATAGAGGACAAAGAAGAATAGAAAGCATTGAAAGGAAAAGGGGGGATGAATAAAAGATGATAAATTTCAAAGAAAATAAAAGAGACTAAATAAGAAAATAATGTAAAATATAAAATCATAGTTTATGACTATTAGTTGTAGGGACTTCCCATGAGGAGGAAAAATGATATTTAAGAATGAAATTGTCGAAAGAGAACTATGAAGTAGTGTAAGAAATTTAATATAATTGTATATGTTAGAATTTCATTTTATAATCATTGTAAATGTGATTAGTCTTTTAACCATTGTAAATGTGATTAGTCTTCCATTGAGGATGATTTTATTCCCTAAATAATTTTTCTAGATGTATGAAGCCACACAAAGTTTGAATAAAAGTTTGCGATTTCAATTTTACCTCCAAATTGCTTCAAGTGTTTTGACTTGAATATTAGGGCTACTATATTGGGTAACCTATATTAAGATCTCCTAGTCTAGATGTGCACCATATGGCCACCATAGACCTTTTTATGTCAACATCTATCCAATTTTAAAACATGTAACCTTTAGTATCTAGTTATAAGAAAAATCATTATAAAACTAACAAAACAAACTACTTAGATGTACCCATCAAGTACTTTTAGATCTTCTTTACCTACAACATAATATTCTCCTCTAAGATTAACCATGTACCAACTCAAGACTCTCATTGCTTAAGGAATGTCTAATTAGATGAACCATAACATACAAGTCTCTCAACTACACTAACATATTCAACTATTAGCTTAGTTATTATAAAAATAGGAACATTAACTAGTTCACTATTGACCATAGTCAAATATTGTAAAATAAATTAAATGTACTCCCTATGTTCAATTATAAATTTTGTATTGATAAAAAAGCATAAATTTCCCAGAAAACTCTCTCGCTGCCGAGAAATGCCGGCCGGTTCTGGTCTTGCTGCCTCTGCAGCTTCCCTGACTCCACGACCTGCTCACTTTCCAGATAATGGAATAAATCCTTATGCTTTTCCTCAAGCCTGCGGTAGGGATGTAGTGTCGATTCCTGATGGGGATGGGTGGACTCCCACACAAACATCATGGGCGTGCCCTAGATCCGCTGGGGCTACCGGAATATTGTGCTTCAACAATAATATGACATCGCAAAATCCTCTCTCGGGCGCTTTAAATCCAAATCTCCGCTCAATGAATGGGTATTCTGGTGCGATGGTATTAAAAACCAAGCAATGTCCCTCCTTTATGGATGTTACCGTCGGTTAGTATCAGGAAAAGAAATTTAAGTCTACGGATTTGGACGCTTGGCCATTGAAGGGCAACCAGAAAAATGATGCGCAAGGGGCCTATATGGCCAGTCTCAGAACCCTTATCAAGAGGGCTTCTTTCTCACCCGTTTTGGTTTTCTTGAGAAACTCAAGAAGCAGGTTGTTGAGGGGGAGCAGTTTTCTTTGCTTCTAATGGTTTGATTGGGTAATTCAATCATCTCTGGCCAAAATTATTAGATTTGCATGACTCATCAGCATGACAACCTATGCTGAAAGGAAATGTAGAAGTCTACCCCTATGCACAAGAGTTTTTTATTGTGGTGTTTGATTGCAGACTGGATAGGGATGCCATTCTGCAAGAGAAGTGGTTTTGGGGTAAAGCCTGCTTCTTCTCAATCCATGGTTTCCAAAATTTAATCCTACCATCGAATCCTTCTCTGTGAAGCCTCTTTAGATTTGTCTACCGGATCTCCCATTACAATTTTGGTTTGCTGATTGCTTTCAGACGATTGGCATTTTCCTGGGTTGCTTCTTGCGAGTAGATTTTGACGCTACCAATTTCACTCACACAACATTTGCCTGAATCCTTGTTGAAATGGACATTACAAAGGAACTACCTGCCGATATCACTTTCAAATTTTTAGATCGCATTGGACTCAACTTATGGATTATGAAGGTTTGCCTTTTCGATACAGGAAGTGCTTTGAAACAGGTCACATTCCCAACTCCTGTTCCAAATTTGTTAAAAACTCAGCACAACAGTATTGGTGGTCTGATGCCCTCACGCACCATTATTCAATTAAAGCGATGGTTGAAGAATCAAATCTTCACCAAAGCACAGATCTACCCCTAATAGTGGGGCTGGAAATACCAAAGAATCTCAAGCTTTGGATCACTCTTCGGAAGCAGAAGTGGACCAAAAGCAGCCTCTTCAAACAGACGCAGGAAGTGTAAATCTATTGGACCGAGTTCCTTGGACTACAATCTTGGCTCCAAAAGCCAAGTCTCCCTCAAAAATTGCAGTGGGCGGCATGAATTCTTCCATTTCAGATGATGTTTCACTGGGAGTACTTCAAACTAATGGTTTAAAAAGTCTGCAAAATAATGAGGATGAGGAGTTGGAGTGGTATGAAGTGCAAAACAAGAAAAAGAAAATCCTGAAGAATGAGTTAAATCGGATTAAGATGCAACTGCAATCCTACATCAAATTTGGATTGGTGGCAAGTAATCTACTATCTTTACCAATTCTGTAGTTTTATTTGATTTAGGTGACAGAATTTAGCAGAAAATATGGTTGAAAAAATACTCACAAATGCAATCTTGCGCCATGGTGGCTATCTATGTAAACTTTTTATTTTTAATAAATAAAATTTCTCTTACGGACCAAATTTTTTTTATAAGTTTTCTATTAACCTCATCCCATTTAATTTTCATTTCAAGGATGTTTAATAGTCTTTTAAGTCTCTTCTTTCAAACTGTAAGAAACGATAATATTTCAAGCCCCAGCCATTTCTTTATCATTACTAAATAACATGCTATAATCAATATATAATAATAATGATAAAAAGATCATCACTCTATTTATAATAAACACAATGATTTGATGTGGACCTAATAAAACCCAACCAAAAACATATGGATACAAAATTTAATGCTATATTTCTAGGAGACTATTTTAAACATAGAAGGATTTCTTCAACCACCAAATCTAGTTCTCCTAACATTTATTAATGTAGTTTTCTATAATTGTGATGATTAGATCTCCTCCTCTAGATAATCATGCAAGACAGCTATCTTCACCTCTATTTGTTCATCCTCAAGACGAAAAATAATATTATTAGTTATGATAGATGGGTAAAAGCACAAATTTGTGTCACACTTTTATAAAAGAATTGACCAACACTAATCCAAATTTTTAACTTGAATCACTAAAAAGTGACATGTTTTAAATTTTAAAATGATATAATTTTAAATAAAATATTTACTTTTTAATGTTTGAAAACTACACTTATAGATCTACAAAAAGATATTTTTCTATTTAAAAAAATCTTATTTACATGAATAAGAGTTGTTGAAACATCATGTTTTTTGAATATATATATTTTTTGGTAAATTAGCCCCAAAGTGGTGCTACATATGCATTTAGTGAACACCTTTATTTAGAATAGTTGTGTCCATATCTAATTGTGATGTGGAAAAATAGATCCTAGACCTAGTATATAGATTACTACAATCAATCTTTCTTCGCATCAACATTAGAAGCCGAGATGACAAGGGATGAGATTGGATAACAACCTAAAAGGAGAGCCATTGTGCATTGGACTTGATTTTTTTGTTACCTTGAAAATTGATTGGATTTTAATGTGAATTCATTGACCTATTAAACTATGTAACCTAATATGAAAATGTAATTTTTCCACATAAATGAAGCCAAAAAGTCGCATAACACAAACATATATGAGAAGGAAATATTTATGTGCACTTGCACGACAAATTTAAAGTTGAATTAAGAGGTCAAGGGCATTTAACACACTAAAATTGGGGTACACTATGCAATGGGTATGGTTTGTGTCAAGGTGAATGTTGTGCTCCTATATTAAAATCTATTATAGTACCTTAGGGAAACTCCCTTGATCTTCCAAAGAAAAAAGTGAAGAAGGTGTTATCCACCTTAACAATTGATTCTAAGTTTCCCAACTTGAAGACATGTTTGTGGTGATCCTCCCAAGTTTGAAACCCCTAACACTTGAGAGATTTTCATACCTTAGGGATTTGAGGTCTACAATTCATATCACCAAAAAAATCAACTTGAAATTAGATACCAAACTCTAAATACAATGTGGTGTAGAAATCCAAACTTGCAATTCAACTCATAACTCTAACCTACAAATTGACTCTTAAGCTCAACCTATATATTAACTCTACACTTTGAATTGCTTTGATCTTTTAGAATTTGTCACACTTTTGTATATATCTTCCTATTGTAAACTTCTAAATTTCACTATCTTTTTTGCACTATAATCCACTACTTTGGACTTTAGGAATATTCAAAACAACCTTGTATTGTTTTCTCTATTTCAAACTTTGGTAATCCAAAAAAACTTTGTACTATACTCCTGTTTTGGACTTTAAAAATCTAAAGTGACTCCATAACACTAGCATTTTTAGACTATTTTTTTTACTTGGTGGGAGGATTTTTAATAGTATCAAGGGGGTTTTATTTATTTTTCTTTCCTTTTATTCTAGAAAAAGGATCTAATATTAACTCCATTTGATTACTATAAGTGAAATCATAAAATTTAAATCCAACTAAAAAAATTAGGGTTATGTAGGGTGACAATGGGGATGAAACTTGAACTGACATCAACTAATAAAAAAGGAGAATGACATAATAGATGTGACAAAGTCTATGAAACACTATTTATGCCACTCTATATCTTCTCTCACATTGGATTTTATACAACAGCTAATGAATTATGGTCTACATTGGAAAATATTTTTGTTAAGAAAGATATAATGAGAGGACATCAATTGGATAATGATCTCATTAGTCTCATTTAAAGTTACTTTAAAAAAATATCATATCTTCACAAAAGTAAATTTAATAAGGCTCTAACTCAAGCAATATGGAACAAAAAATAAAGATAAATAATTTATCATATAATCATATTTTACAAACTAGGTTTGCATTATTCAATGTTTTTTCTACTTTTCATACTATAAAGATTTCTCTTGGTAGGTAACAAAATATGTAATCACTTGTTTATTTTTATTTTTCTCTCACAAAATAAAAAGAGAAATTAGCTCAAATAGGTACTTTGAAGTCTACAAAACCATAGATTCTTGTTCCTATTGATTAATATACTACAAATAAGGCAAAGAAACAAAGCACTAAACTAGATGAGGGACCAAAATCCAAAGCTCCATCAAATAAATTTTACTCATCAATATTTACAAATTATAAGGAGAGGTCCACATGTAGTTATTTTAAGAAACTTGGTCATGAAAAAAAACAATGCAATAAATAGGAAAATGATGAATTAAGGGATATTCTCCTTACAAATAAAATATCAATTTAAATACAATAAAGATTGATGTATCTTCTTACTCCTCACATTCACAATCACTATCATAAATGGATAAAAATATGAAAAATGGAATGCCACTCTTTTCTTCTATAGATCCTACAACATATAAGTAACTTCTTGATTCTAGAGCTTCACATCATATGGTTGCATCGTGCGACCTATTTTATTCATATAAACCTTGCTTAGCTATACCAATTTACATGAGTAATAACATCATATGATAGATTATGGAAAATTTACTATTGATATTAGTGAAGGAAAACCTAATGATGTACTTTATATTCCATCCTTGTCATGAAATCCCATTTCCATTTATCAAATCACTTATAATGGGATAGGAAAAGTAGTCAAGTTCATGAAAAATTTAGTATCTCATAATGAATTTGTACAAAAGAGACATTATTTATATTGGATAGGCTAATCATGATTCTAGATTATAACCATTTTCCATATTTGGTTCTCCCAATTTTCATGATTTTTTGAGTGATGGTGACATTGAAATATCTAATATACATAAGGAGTTTTAGTTTGGTAATTTAAACCTTTAAGTTCTTTCTTGCACTTTATTTTTAGAACCTTGTGTTGATATCCTATCTCCATCTCTTGCTAACTCAAAATTGAGAGTTACTAAATTTATGGCTTCAAATGATTCAAAATAGTAGGATTTTCACATTAGTCTTCCTAAAGCAGTTTCTTGGGATTTATACTTAATAGGAATAGTGGAATTGTTAATGGTGTTGTAATAAATAGATTTGGAATATTTTTTTGATGAAAATCACATCAATTTTTTTGTCACTCCATCTACATTTAAATAGAGAGAGGGAGGGAGATAAAGGAAGAGAGATAGGTAGAGGAGTGAGAGAGAGATCATGGGAAAGAGGGAGTGTGAGATAAGATGGATTCACTACACACGAGTCTCTTCATTCTCAAGAGATTACTAGGGAATGAACTGACCTTATCCACCTCAACATAAGCTGAATGAAGAAACTACGAAGGAAACATATACAAATTAATTATCTAAGAAGACTAATACCAATTTTGAGAGAGCGAAACATCTAGATTTCTACTTCTGACAAAGGAGATCTCGACAAAGGATGACAACATAGATTTAGGACACCAACGTGGTACACTATTGTCCAAATGGTATGCTAGCATCCTGAGCAACAGAGAGCTTAAGAACTTAGGCAGGAAAAATAGAGTCTCACCTCCTAACTCAGATCTAAGGTCTGTTTAACAAAATAATAAAATAGAGAACAAAAGCTACAGGAAAAGTATAAGGAGAACTTGGAGAAAACTTACCCTCAACAAGACACTCAAGTCTTCACTCCAAGCTCTGCTTTGCAACCTACACACAAAATAAACAAGGGGAAAATGCTAGGGCTATATAGGGGGCTACTGCAATCAAACCCTTGTTTTGGTGTTCCCACCTCCATAGACAACTAGATAGAAAGAGAGTGTAACTGGAATGGACAAAGGGAGTGGTGAAAGAACAAAGGGAGTGGTGAAAGAAAAACCCACTTCAGGAGTAGAACCCACACCACCAAATAGTAAATGAGCAAGAGATGCAAATAGGAGAGAGTGAGAGAGCGTTACCCACAGACCTTAGCCCCCTTTGGAACACACACACACACACCAGGTTGAATGCCTACAAGAGAGCTTTAGCTATTGGAGGGACCTTAGTTTGAGAGAGCTTCACTTGTAGAAGTATTGCTTACATCAAGAATGAGAGATATTCAAGAGTCAAGCTGAAGAGAGAGATTGATCGAATGAATGAACCCCAAAATGAGAGCAAATGAGGGGTTTTGTTGCATGAAAGGGTGACAAAGAGCCATTACACCTAAAAATATGACTACTAGGACATGTGTCAAGAGTCAAGATTCAAGTTTCTTCATTCAAACTAAAAAAATTGCCAGGATGCTAGCGTGCTACATAGACATCCATGCATTGTGCAGGTGTCCAAGGAATTAGTTTTTGGGAAACGTGTCATTAGGTTGTTGTTGCTTTGCCACTAGTCTACATGGAGCTAGAATTGTGAAATTCTAACCCATGGATTTTTTCCATTAATGCATTTGGGTGTCATAAATGTTAGGCAGAGTGCTAAAAAGTGGAATTTCCCCTAGGTGCAATTCTGCAACATTACATTTTTCCCCCACTTTAGTGGCCTCAATTTTGGAAAAAAATAAAGTACACTAAAGTAGAGAAGAAAACATTTCACCCGAACTTTAAAATTTTATGGATTTATATGCCAAACAAGAGTTCCTTAGAGGTCACCAAGGTCGAGCCAGCCGGTACCAAAGGTGCCCCCAACAATTGAGCTCAACAAGAAACAAAAGACTAGTTGTGAAAGATTGCATGCAATTATTCTCTACAAAACTCAATTTTAAGTCAATTTCAAAAATTAGAAGATGTTACAATGGCGAGAAGAATGGTCAAGAAAAATTTGATGATTCAGAAGAAAAATATGGTAAAGAGGTGACTATATGCCCCCTCTTGAGTTTTCCCCTAGCTAGGTGGGGTAAAATCAACAGAAATCAAGGAGCCACAAACTCTAGGAAAAATGGGCCTCAGGGGGCCTATATATAACTAGGTGGGCCTCAAGAAGGCTCATTTGCACTATTCATCATGATGAATTTGTTGAATTTTGTGAGATAAAGTCATCAAAATGGAAAGCAGATGAGGTTATGAGGATTTGAGGCTAGACTAGCTACACACAGACATCGTTGAGGGCATCGATATTGACTAGGCAGGCCTCAAAACTACTTTGTTAGTCATTTTTTGGTAATTGTTTACACATTTTTAGAAATTTTGGTGTATAGGTGTCTTGGGTGCACACATGTGTCTTTGGTTCATGCTAGCATCTAGGATGGTCGCTGGCATCCTAAGGATGTGTTGGCATCCAAGGGGTGTGTTGTCATCTCGAAGGCATTAATAGCAACCAAGACACTTGCATGGTGTACAGACATTTGCATGACACACAAATGTCCTTAAATGATTTTAACTTATAATTTTTTAGTAACTTGATGTGTACTGATACATATTTACTTTTTCTTTTGTAGGACTATCCAGAGATCCTAGAGCATCTCGGAGGGCAGGGTCCTACACTTGCTCCAAGTTTAGAGAGACTGATTGACAAATGATGTCTCCCTTCTATAGTGGGTCAGGCTCTAACACATGTATACCATGCCAAAGATTCTCTATCATGACCATATGTTGATGGAACTGATGGAGCGATTGGATGCCACGATCTCTAGCTTCTAGCTACCAATTGGAGAGATGATCATCACACTAGAGGATGTTTACTGCATCCTTGGGCTCCTCATCTATGGGAGATGGGTGGCGATTGATGATACATTCTCAAAAAAGGAGCGATCAAATGGGGTCTTATACTGCTATGACCAGGTAGATGGCAGGGATGGGACTAGACACATTTAAACCTGGAGCAGATCCCACCTTAGTGTTTCCAATGGATGCCCCTAGAGAGGATCCAGGCTTGTAGGGGGACATGCCACCACAAACACCTCAATAGAGGCAGAGGTGTAGAGGTAGTGGTAGTGAGGATGAGCAGGAGGCTAGGCAACACCACCGAGTTCTAGGAGGTAGCAGAGGATGTCATCCCATCCAACTAAACCTATTTCATCGGACCAACCAGCCCTTGTAGCATTTGAGGTGGCTCCTGAAACTTACGATGTAGGACCAAGTGCACCTCCCCATGACCCATTTTGGCAGCCATGGGACCTAAGTATGATAGTCATTTGTGTTGTTTCATTTCAACATTTCCAATTTTTATCTCATGTATATACATATCATGTTTTGGTTTTTTACACTTCGTGATACTGATATACGTTTTGCTTCTATGGTTGTAGTGGATAATCAAGGTTGGATTGGGTTCTTTTCCTAGTGAATATTAGAGGTGTCCCCTACTATTCCTATCTAAGGGACAATTCTAGACACCTACTGGCCAGCCTTAGCGAGATGACATGTCCACCTTTTCAAGCTGGTAGTGTGTCTCAAGACTAGATATGAGGAGGCATGAGTAGAGGTGGTGCAAAGGGTAGTTGATGTCACCATAATGTAGGGGTAGTGTGACTAGTTGTCGGGGGAGTTACAGATGGTACTCATAGAGCGAGACACAATCGTATTGAGGGTAGAGGTCACCAAGCATGCACATGATGCCCTTCAAATCCATCTTGATGACCTCATAAGTCAACTGACAGTCGTGATCTCAACAAGTGATCAATAGCTGCAACATGAGTTGTTATAAGCATGGATGCAGATATGCTCCCTTCAGGGAGAGATCAAGGGGATGTGTGTAGCCTTTTCTGGATCATACTTGCACCACTCTAGATCCGTCTCCACTGTGTAATGCCTTCCTAGGCCACAATCACAGATAGAGCTAGAGAGTTCCAGGAGCCATATGCCACAGCCATAGAGAGCTCCATTTTCTATATCAATTTTGTAGTTGTGATATATATATTTTAGATATTTTTGTATAGACATCGATACACATTCAGTAGCCACTCATTTTTTGATGATAGCATCCAGATACATGTACATGACATTTGATATACATATATAAGAGATACTGGTTTTGACATTATGGCATTGTGTACTTTGATGTGTGTGCTTCTTTAATTTCATGTATGTTGATGCTATGGATGTTATGTATGTGTATGGATGTATGTTTACATTATATGCTATCATTTTTTAACAAACAAACATGGATGCATGTTAATTAAATACAATAATGATCTAATCGCCTTAAAAGGTATAATGTAATGCATGGATACACAACATAGTAGGATACCTATATGTATGACACACACACGATAATATCATAACACACATTTTTTTCATAATATGTTAATGAATAATGTCAACATATGCAGTGTTGCAACCCTTAAAGAGTGAACACCACACACATGACACATTAGAAAATATGCATAGTATCAACATAGATGCATTGCATTAATGAGCTCTTTTAGAGGCATTCCATCCATAGATGATAATCCATAAGCACCTGGACTATACAAAAAGACAAAAATGTAAGGGCCTAACCAATTAGGATTAAATTTTCCCCTTTGGTCAAGTGACACATTTACATTCCTCTGATTCTCATAGAGAACGAGGTCACCTATCTTGAAAGTTTAAGGGAGCACACTTTGATTATACTTTCTAGATAATGACCATTGATAAGATTTAAGATGTTTGAGGGCCTGTAACTGACACTCATCAAGCATCTCTAACTGATGCAAATGATTAGCTTAGTAATTCTCGTCGCCAATTAACCCTTTAAGGGAAACCCACAAAGATAGAATTTCCAACTCTCAAGGAATGATAGCTTCGACACCATACACGAGGTTGTAAGGCATTGTTCCCATGGCCGTACAAACACTTGTGTGATAGGCCCACAAAGCATATGTCAATTAAACATGCCAATATTTACTATGCTTATTAACTATTTTATGAAGAATGAGCTCAAGAGTCTTATTAGATGCTTCTACTTGGCCATTAGGTTGAGGATAGTATGGTGTAGAGAATCTATGTTGAATGTGAAACTTCTCTACGAATTGATTTACTTCTTTGTTCTTGAATGTCATACCATTATTAGAAACAAGTGTGGAAGGTAATCCAAAATGAGAAATTATGTTGTTTAAGAGAAAACTACAAATAGCCTCACATTCGTGGATAGAAGTGGGATGGCTTTGACTCGCTTCATGAAGTGATCTATAGTGGTGATAATAAAAGTGTGTCCTTTATAAGAAGGAGGTGATAATTTTCCAATAATATCCAACCCCCATTTTGCAAATGACCAAGGAGAGGTCTTTTTTTGTAACTCTTGTGCAGGTGCATGAATAAGATGACTATGCTGCTGACATTGCAAACACTTTTTAACAAATTCAAAGGAATCTTATTCCATTGCTTTCCAAAACTACCCCATGTGTATCAATTTCCTCACCAAGGATTTACCACCAAAGTGTCCACCTTGAGAGCCTAAATGAGATTCTTTAAGGGAAAGGGGTATTTCTGCTTTAGTGAGGCATCGAAGAAGTAAGCTGCTATAAGATTTTTGATAGAGAACATCAGAAAAAACAACATAACAGACTAAAAGCTTTCATATATGAGTGCAATCATTTTTTTTCACATCACCGGGAAAGTATCCAGTCTTCAAGTAGTTGTACATATTATAAAACCATTTTCCTAAGTCTATGTGAGAACACACAAAAGCATTAGATTCAAGTTGATCGACAATAGCTAGAGATTGAAGGACTTGAACCACGAAGTGGTATTCTTTCATGTCCTCATCTGAAGGTACTAGGGAAGCAGTGCTTGCTATGGCATTTGCATGTCTATTCTCTCTCCTAGGGACACTTTCTATCATGAAAGAGGAGAATCATTTAAGCATGGAAAAAGTGAGGTCTTGATATAAATACAACTTGCTTTGCTTACCTCGATAGGTTCCCATAATCTGATTCATAGTAAGCTCAAAATCACCCAATATATGAAGATGTCTTATTTTTAGTGCAATCATGACAGTCAAGCCAACAAGGAGAGCTTTGTACTTAGCGATGTTATAGGTATAGAGAAATTCCAATCGACAGGAGAGAGGGACTGGATTACATTTGGGTGATATTAGACCCACACCTACTCTAGAGCCAGTCCAACATCTTGATCCATAAAGTACATTGTCCTTTCAAGGTCATAATTGGTTACAAGAATTTTCTCATCAAGAAAAAAATCTTAACTCGGGAAGGAGTGAGACGAGGTAGTGTTCGCCAATTGATTGGTAACAAATTGACCCTTTATTGACTTCTGAGTAATAAACTTTATATCAACCTCAGAAAGTAAAATCACACTTTATATCAACCTTAGAAAGTAAAATCACCCATCTCACTAACCTCCCAACAAGGGCAATACTATAGAACATATGCTTTAAAAGGTCACTTTTTACAATGACATGCATTTTAGCATGAAGAAGGTAGTTCCTCAACTTCTATGTGGCAAAGACAAGAGCAAGACATTGCTTCTCCATGGAGGAATAACAAGTTTCATAATCAACTAGTACATGTCTACTGTAGTAGACCGCTAGATCTCTTTCCCGACATCATCATACTAAGCAAGAAAAACTACCAAAGCATATGGTGATGTAGTGAGGTAAAGCAAAAGGGTCTACCCTACATGGTCGACATCAATATGGGAGGATTGGCCAGATAGGCTTTGATTGATTCAAAGGCTTTTTGACAATCTTCATCCCATATAAAGCAAACATCTTTCTTTAACAAACGAGTGAAAGGAAGGGTATGATCAACCAATTGAGATATGAATTTTTAAATTTCCTGAATATTCCCCTATAAACTTTGTAACTTAGTGATATTCCTGGGTGGAGGCATGTTTACAATAGCATTGATCATATTTTTTTTTACCTTATTCCCACAATGAGAGACTATGAATCCCAAAAGTTTGCTCGTGTCTATGTCGAAGACACACTTAAGAGGATTAAGTCTCATCTTATAGAGTCAGAGCCTCTCAAAAATAAGATGAAGATTCTTTACATGATCATAATGGGTTATAGAATTCGCCAAGATACCATCAACATAATCTTCTAAAATCTTATGGATGAAATCATGAAATATTAGGGTCATCACCTGCTAGTAAGTAGCTCCCACATTCTTTAACCCAAAGGGAATAACCACATAACATAAATTTCCCTAAGGGGTAGTGAAGGCTATCTTATATTGATCTTTTGGATTAATACAAATTTTATTGTAACTCGAGAAACCATCTATAAAAGATAACAAGACATGGCCTGCAGTCGAATCCATAATCATGTCTATGATAGGTAATGAAAAATCATCTTTAAGAGAAGCCTTATTTAGGAAACGAAAGTCAATGCATATACGGATATGACCATCAAGTTTTCTAATTTGGAAACACTATTTGAGATCTAAGGGGAATAGTTAACTGGATGGATAAAGCCCACTTTTAGTAGCTTTTCTATCTCAGTCTTAATAACAATGCGACCTTGGGATTGATATTTCAGATTTTTTGCTTAATTGGCTTGGCATCGGGACATAAGATAATATTGTGAACCATTATGGACTCATCTATATCAGGCATGTCCTCATACGTCCAGGAAAAGATATTAGGATGAGAATGTAGGAGATTAGAATGTTCCTCTACTTCCTCTGAAGAAAGGCACTTCCCAATCTTAATCACCTTTTCAGAAGACTTAGGATCCATAGAGATTTCAGTAGTATCTCCTTTGAGGAGGCAACTATGTTCTCCAGGATGCGTTATCAGAATTCCATCCTGAACATTAGCTAGAGGGTCCTCCTCATCAATACTCAAGATAGATTCTCCAAAATATTCCCATTCATTCCAACGCTATGGGAATTGTCTTTTATGATGGAAAGGAGGCAAAGGGGATTATGCTCCTAAGAATTACTCAAGTGCTTCATCTGAAGAGAAGACATCTAGAGGGAATTTCTCATTCTTCACCCCATCCTCTATTAGTTTAAGATGGACCAAACTAAGTGGTTTAGTTGAAAACATATTAACACTCCACCAAGGTTTTTGCTTAGATTGTTCAATAGAGCACCACAAGCCTAGATAATGCTTATGAGGCTCAAACTAGATAGGGACTTAGATTCCTTGCTTAATACGTCCAAGGCCTTTTCTACCATAGCAATATTGAGAAGCGAGTCTATATTTGAAACCATAGTGAGTTTGCAAAACTTTAGAAGGAAGTGGTTCTACATAGATAGCTTCGTTCCACTAGTGAACATTGAACACATCTAAAAGAGTACAACCATCTCTTTTACTTGATTTGAAAGCATTAACTTCCTTTACATGAGCAAAACTATCCTCCTCAGTAGGGGAAGGATTGGTCTCCTGAATAGGATTACAGTTTTCCTCCTCAATGGGAGAATCATCCACCTTTTCATCAGAGGCATTCGAGGTTATTGGAAACTTCAAATAATTGGGGCTTACCTTGTATTCTCCAATAAAGAATTTAGAGAATTCCAAAGATCCCCAATCAGATCACCAAGGAAAGCTTTCAATTCAAAAGAAGAAGTAGATAGGGAAGGCTTAGGACTTTCTATTTGAGGTGGTTCATCTTTAACAACGTTCACTTTGGGGACAACCTCCACGGAGGGTATCACCAAGGAACATTCCATCGCATCAACAGTTAAAGATGGAATACAATTCTTAAGAGTGGCGACAACCGAAGCCAGACCAACAACTGGTAACTCACAAAGGTGAACAACTTTTGGGTCAACTTTAACTGTGGCCACTCAATTATTTACAACAAAATTTAAAGAATGATGTAAATAGAAGTTACAACACCCATAACATGAATCTAGGGTCTCCCCAAAAGAAGATTGTAAGGTAAGGGGCTAGGAATCACATAAACCAAAGTAGGTAAGGTAATGAGGCCTAGCTACAAAGGTAGTATTATCATGCCTAGAGCTTGGTAGTTGACATTATCAAACCCACAAATGTACAAAGAAGAGGTAGCTAGAGAAGATGAATCAACTTTAATCTTAGGTAGTAGATCAATACCAAAAACATTGAGAGCTAAATCGATGTCAATGAGGGTACACATAATACCAATAGTATTAACATTAACTACAATCATTAAAGGATCTGCTTGCTTCTGCACAGCCAGAGGCGAGAGTTCTTATAGATAGAATGTAATATTTGGTGAATCTGCATGAATATGAGCCATCAACGCATTAACATCCATCGGCCTAGTGGAGGAAGGAAAGAGAATCTTCTGCAAGGCTTCCTAAAGCATTTCTTGATAAATTGGGGTGGTCTTAAGCAAATCCCAAAGTGAGATCTTAGCCAGAGTATCATGAAGGTTCTTGACAAGATTATAATATCCTTGTGCTTTAGTCACATGTTTAGGTGTTGAAGGAAAACTTGGCTGGGAGGGTGGTAAGGAAGTAGTAACTTGAGTAGATTGTGTAGGAAAAGAGGGTTGTTAATCCATTTTTTTTTTGTTTCTTCTTATATTATATGTGTTCCCAACAACGTTGAAAGAAGTAGAGTCCAGAGCTTTTATGAACCTTGAATAGAAGTCTAGTGAATCATCATGATATGAAATCCCATAGACAGAATGATCCTTCCTTGGAGAAGGGATAGCTGGGGTAAAGTAAATGACAGGTTTTTGAGGGCTTGGAGGAACCACATAGACCACCACAACATTTACTGACTCTTCAACTTGCGAAGAAGAGATTTATTTGAAAGATTTACAAATAGGGGAAGGCCCTTCTAAGAAATCATCTAGAGCATCATCCAACATGTCAAAATCTTCCCTATAGAAGGAATTATCATAGACATGGAGACATTGTAAAAGTAGACCTGACATGTTTCACGTCGGGTTCACCAAAATGTGAGATAAGAGGGATTCACTACACACAAGTCCCTTCATTCTCAAGAGATTCCTAGGGAACAAACTGCCCTTATCCACCTCAACATAAGTTGAATGAAGAAATCACAAAGGAAACATCTACATGTTAATTATAAGAGAAGACTACTATAGATCTTGAGAGAGTGAAAATTATATATTTCTACATCCAATAAATGAGCTCTCGGCCAAAGGACAACAACACGGATTTAGGATGCCATCGTGACACATTGTCATCCAAATGGCGCACTGGAATTTTGAGTGGCAAAGAGCTTAGGAACTTAGGCAAAAAAAATAGTCTCATCTCCTAACTTAGATCTGAGGCCTGTTTAACAAAATAATAAAACAAAGAACAAAAACTATGGGAAAAGTACAAGGAGAACTTGGAGAAAACTTACCCTCAACTGGACATTCGAGTCTTCACTCCAAGTTCCGCTTTGCAACCCACACACAAAATGAACGAGGGGAAAATGTTGGGGTTGTATAGGGGCCTACCACAGTTAGATCCCCATTTTGGTGTGCCCACCTCCATGAACAACCAGATAGAAAGAGAGTGTAACAAAAATGGACAAAGGGAGTGGTGAAAGAAAAACCCACTTCAGGAGTAGAACCTACACCACCAATTAGTAAATGAGCAAGAGATGCAAATAGAAGAGAGTGAGAGAGTGTTACCCATAGGCCTTAACCCCCTCTAAAACACACAAACACACCATTGAATTCCTACTAGAGAGCTTTGGTTGTTGGAGGGACCTCAATCCAGTAGAGCTTCGCTTATATAGAAGTATTGCTTGTCAAGAATGAGGGAAATTCAAGAGTCAAGTTGAAGAGAGAGCTTGATAAAATGAATGAACCCAAAAAATGAGAGAAAATGAGGGGTTTTGTTATGTGTAAGGGTGGAAAAGATCTGTCACACCTAAAAATCTAACTACCAGGACATGTGTCAAGAGTCAAGATTTGAGTTTCTTTATTTCAAACTTGGAAAATTGCTAGGACATCCGCGCATTGCGTAGGCATCCAAGGCATCATTTTTTCGGAAATGTGTCATTAAGATATTGTTGCTTCACCACTGGTCAACATGGAGCTAGAATTAAGAAATTCTAAGCCATGAGAATTTTTCCATTAATGTGTTTGGGTCTCATAAATGCTAGGCAAAGTGCTAAAATGTGGAATTGCCCCTAGGTGCAATTTTGTGACATTATAGGGAGATACATGTAGAGAGGGAGAGAGAAGAAGAGGGGGAACATAGGGAGAGGGAGAGGGAGAGAGATATATATAGATAGAGGTCCATATAGAGAGATAGAGGGATAAGAAAAAAGATAAAGATCTAGGGAAATATACGTAGAGAAGGATATCGATACAAAGAGATAGAGAGATGAGTGAGAGGGAGATTGAGCAAGAAATAAAGATAAAGTTATAGAGTAGAAGAGAGGAAGGGAGAGATGTAGTGAATAAGAAAGAGAGAGGGAGACATTTCTAGACATGAAGGAGGGAGAGGAATATAAAGGTAGAGATGAAAATAGAGCAAGAGAGGAAGAGTGAGAAAAATAGATTAAGGTAGAGGTGAATATAGAACGAGAGAGGAAGAGGGAGACAAATTTATAGAGACATATATATATATATATAGAGAGAGAGAGAGAGAGGGATATATAGAGATAAAGAGATAAAGAGGAAGACAAAGAGGGAGAGATAAAGAGAGATATATGGTGAGATAGAGAGATATAAAGATAAAGACATAAAGAGATATAGAGGGGGAGAGGGAGAGATGAAAAGATAGAAAAATAAAGAGTATATAAATACAAATGTATATGGAGAGGGAGATAGAAATAGGGGAAGAGAGAGAGAGAGAAAGAGGTAGAGATAGATAAATGGGAAGATAAAGAAATATATTAGAGATATATGGGAAGAAAAAGGGAGAGAGAGGTTGAGATATAAAAATAGATAGGGAGATAGGGAGGGAGTAAGAGAGAGAGAGAGATGGGGAGAGATAGAGAGGTGGGAGAGAAAGGGAGAGATATAGGTAGAGGAGGGAGAGATAAGATGGGGGAAGAGAGAGATATTTGTAGAGAGGGAGAAAGAAGAAGAGGAGAGAGGGAAGGAGAGCGGGAGAGAGAGAGGGAGAGAGAGAGGGAGAGATATATATAGAGGATGATAGAGAGAGATAGAGAGGGATAGGAAAAGAGACAAAGAGATAGGGACATAGATAGGGAGATATATGTAGAGAAGGATATGGATAGAAAGAGATAGAGAGATGAGTGAGAGGAAGATTGAACAAGAAATAAAGATAAAGATATAACATAGAAGTGATATTTAGGAAGAGATGGGATGAAAAAGATAGAGAAAGAAGGGGGAAAGAGGGAAAGGATATAGATGTATAAGGTGATAGATGGGGAGGTAAATGTAGAGAGATATAGATAGAAAGAGAGAGAGGAGAGAGAGAGAGAAAGAGATAGAGGTGGACATAATGAGATATAGATAGAAGGGGAGGGAGAGATAGGGAGATAGAGATAGAGGGGGAAAGAGTGAGAGAGAAAGAAGGTGATAGAGATAAGTAATAGAGAGAGGTATACATATGTGAAAAGATAGAGAGATAGAGATAGAGGTAGGGAAGGAGAAAGAGGGAATGTGTGTATATGAGAGATAGATATGGACAAATATAGTGAGGGAGGGAGAGAGGGGAGATAAATAGAGTGAGGAGAGAGAAGTAGAGAGAAATAGAAAAAGGTAGTGATAAGGAGAGAGGGAGACATATGTTTAGAGATAGATATAACTTGAGAATTATGGAAGCAGTTTGAGAAAGATAACATATAGAGTGTGAGGATAGGTTGGTGTCCTTGGAAGATAAAGTCAATAAAATTTGTAATGATTTGAATTTTGTTCTGCAAATCAATAATCAATCTCTCAATTCAAGTGCTTAGGGGCTTACTTTGCTGAATGAAAAATACCTTAAGTGGATTGGTAAATAGTTGGACCTCGATGAGAATGAGGAGGTTATTGCTGATATTAGTCGAAAGAATTAGATGGAGAAGAGCATGGATGAAGGACTGTGTGTTCAAACCATAAGAAAGACCAAGAAGAGGGATGCTATTCCCTTCCAGGAGCTTGAAGAAGTGGTGGAGATGCATGATAATGTTATCTCTAGCAATCTCAAGGTAGCCAAGGATTTAGACATCTGCTTTAGTTTTTGTTGGTTCGACTTTTTTTTGCTAATGTTTTGTTGTTGGTTTAGCTATTTTTTTTTCTAGGTTCATCTTGTAATAACTATTTTTTTTTTGGGGTTGTGTGGTGGTAGTTGCTTTATCTTTTGCAGCCTTCTCTCATTGTAAAGGGTTTCAGGATCCCTTCAAAACTTGCATTTTCTTATAAAAAACATATAGGGAGGGAGCGCTGGAAGGAGAGAGAAATAGGGGGAGCAATAGAGATAGAAAGAGGGAGATGATGAGAGAGGAGATGGAAAGATAGAAAGTTAAAGATATAGAAAGTGATATAGAGAGAGAAGTAGAGATAGGAATATATAGAGTGGGTAAGAGTGAGAGATACGGGAGGTCATAGAGAAAAGTAATAGAGAGGAGGTAGAGGTAGAGAGATAGAGATAGCGAGGGAGGAAAAGGGAGTGCATGTATATAATATTTATATTTAATAATATGCATCATATTTCATAAAATATATAATAATAAATATAAATTGAATATATTTTTCAATAAATATAAATATAAATATATTTTGAAAATAAATATAGATAACTATTAAATTTCTAATATATTTAATATTTTAATAATTTTTAATAATATAATATATATTTTAAAAAAATATATAGAAATATTAAACTAGATAATGTTGATATAGGGAATAATGTAATTAATCTATTTTTAAAAAAATGATTAAGTTTAACTAAATACCTTTTATTACTAATTTACTTGCTAATTTTTGAAATAAATAAAAAATTCCTTTTGCAAGTTAAATAAAACTAAACTTATTTGAAATTTAACATTAAGAAAATATCCAAGACACTAAATTTGTTTTTGTAAAAGCCTTAAGTAAATGTGAAATTTCAAATTAATTAATTTGATTGAAAAATAATTTATTTCCAACTTCCCAATAGAAAAACAAATTTTAAACTTAGAATAAGATTAGCTCAAGCTAATTTTTCAAAAAATTAACTTATAAATGGTCACCTCCCCCTATGGTTGTTTTTAAAATAATTATTGAATGTTCCTCTAAGGATAATCTTGGTGATTGGTGGCCTTGGACATGATAGTACTATTTTGGTTCACTTCTTTTTCTCTATTGATGTAGTTTTTAGTACTGATAATCAAATGAAAAATCATACTCTTCTTGTATCTTTAGAGAAATCTTGTGATATAGGTTGGAAAGAGGTTATCTATGAGATAGATTCTATGGTTTTATTTTATTTTTTTAATAAAAATTTATCTAATGAATTTTCTTGGAGACTAACTTCTTTGGTTTCTCAAATTCAACATCTTTCTTGAAAATTTGATTCCATCTCCTTTGTTCACATTCCTTGAGAATAGAATGTTGTTTATGATTCCTTGGCTATATGTGTTTATTCAGCTCCTCAAAGATGAAAATTTTATGACAAGAATTCATTATCCTCTAACCAAGCTACTTAGTTTCTTCATTTGTTTCAAAATAATAAGAGTTGATAATTGATTTCCTTTCTTAAATTTTGTTTGATCTCTAGATTTCTATTGGTGGTGGATTTGTGGAAAATATCTTTAATTTTTTGCACTCTTACTTTTTGTGATAGCTATTGCTGTTTGGAAATATTTGTATAACATTTTCTAACTTCTTGTTTAATTTCCTTTTTACCGAAAAAATACACATTTCAGAGAAGAAAAAAAGATAGAATAAAAGAAATAAGACATTTCTGTTTTCTCTACTTTGAGAGAGAGAGAGGGGGGGGATATTTTAGATAAAGATAAGTAGAGATGAAAGGTGGGTGGGCAGAAGAGAGAGAGAGAGGGAGAGAGAGAGAGAGGCGAGATAAAGAGTAGAGAGATAAGGAAAGAGAGGGTGAAGTAGAGAGGGAAGGAGGAAGGTGGAGAGATTAAGAGAGGAGGGTAGGAGAGAGATATGTAGAGAGGGAAGGTGTGTGGGAGGAAGGGAGAGAGAGGGAGGATATAGAGAAAAATAGAGGGAAGGAGGGACAAAGAGAGAAAGGTGAGATAAAGAGAAGTATAGAGGGAAGGAGAGAGAGGAGGAAGGTGGGGAGATTGGAAGAGAGGGAGAGAGATGGAAAGAGGGAGGGAGAGAGAGAAATGGAGAGAGATAAAGAAGTATGTAGGGAAGGATAGATAGAGATGGGAAAGAGGGACAAAGTCTAGAGAGAGACAGAGGGAGAGGTATGGAGGGAGAGAGAGAGAGAGGAGGAGGGATGTAGAGGGGAGGAGGAAGGGATGGAGGGATGAAAGGAGATAGAAATTACATAGAGATCTAATGAGAGAGAGAGGGGTGGATGAAGTAAGGGCCACAGAGAGAGGGAGAGGAGATAGACAGAGAGGGAGAGGAGAGAGAGAGAGAGAGAGAGAGAGAGAGAGAGAGAGAGAGGAAGGTTTGGGAGGAAGGGAAGAGAGAGTGGGGATATAGAGAAAAATAGAGAGGAAAGGAGGGAGGGAGAGAGAAGGTGAGATAATCCTGAGAAGTATAGAGGGAAGGGGGGATTGGAAGAAGGTGGGGAGATTGAGAGAGAGGGAGATGGAAAGGGGGAGGGAGAGGGAGATATGGAGAGAGAGATAGAGAGGGGGAGGGATGGAGTAGAGAGAGATAGAGGTAGAGGTAGGGAGGGAGAGAGAGAGGTGAGATAGTGAAAGAGAGAGGAGGGAGTCATGGATAAGGAGGAAGGGATGGAGGGATGAAAGGAGAGAGAAATGACATAGATAGTATGAAAGAGAGAGAGGGGTGGAAGGAGGAAGGGCTAGAGAGAGAGAGAGAGATGGAGATGGGGAAGAGAGAGATATTGAGATAGGGAGAGATTGGAAGAGAGAGGGAAGGAGGGAGAGGTAGAGATGGAGAGAGAGATAGAGAGAAGTTTATAGGGAAGGGGAGATGAAGTCAAGAGGAGGGAGGGATAAGTAGAGAGAGAGAGGTAGCAAGTGAGAGAGAGAGAGGTGATATAGAGAGAGAAAGGAAGGAGGGAGGGACCTCCTAGATAAGTGAGATAGAGATAATGAGAGAGGGAGAGAGGGGGAAGGAGGAAGCTCTAGATATTGAGAGAGATGGAGGGAGAGAGAGTGTGATAGAGAGCAATAGTCTAGATAGAGATAAGTATAGAAGGAAGGCGGGTGGAGGAAAAGAGAGAGGGAGAGTTAGGGAGGGAGAGAGAGGTGAGATAGAGAGAAGTAGAGAGAGGAGAGGGAGATAGATAGAGAGAGACAAAGACAATTGTGTTGGTGTGCATATAAAGTCTTGTACCTAGTAATTTATATTGTTAGGGAATTAGAGTACTTATTCAAATGTTAGGTTTAATTAGGATATAAGATTCTTTCTAGAAGTCTTAGTTGGATTTTGTAGAACTTATCTAGCTTTAATGCTTGACTCCTAGGTAGTTAGTTTGTTAGCTGTCACATGTCATAGGATTAAGACACATGCCACATTCATGTTCAATCTTACTCCTCACCTTTCCTATATAAGGAAGGTCATTGTAGTCATATGTAACATACGTTATACTTCATCATCATTTTGATAGGTATTAATATCAAACAAGCTCATATTCTTGCATACTCTCTTGTTGAAGGTTTTCATTGTTTTTGAAGGTTGTCTTGGGTATTGAGCTAATCTTTAGCTCTTACAAAAGAGAGTGAAGTAGAGAGGGAAGGAGGAAGGTGGAAATATTGAGAGAGGGGAGGGAGGGAAAGAGAGAGTTAGAGAGGGATATGTTAGATAGAGAGTAGAGAGGGAAGGTGTGTGGGAGAAGGGAGAGAGAGGGGGAGAGAGAGGGAGGAGATAGATAAAATTGGAGAGGGAAGGAGGGAATGAGAAAGAAAGGTGAGATAGAGAGAAGTATAGAGGTAAGGAGAGAGAGGAAGAAGGTGGGGATATTGAGAGAGAGGGAAATAGGGATGGATAGGGATGGATGGAGAGAGATAAATAAGTATATAAATAAGGAGATATTGAGATGGGGGAGGGAGAGAGAGTGAGAGAGAAATAGATAGGGAAGGAGGAATGTTGCGAGATGAGAGAGAGAGAGAGAGGGGGGGGAGGGAGTAGAGAGAGATAGGGAGAGGTACAAAGGGAGAGAGAGGTGAGATAGAGAAAGATAGAGGATGACAGAGGTAGAGGGAAGGAGGGAGGGATGGAGAGACAAAAATGACATAGAGAGAATGAGAGAGAGGGGGGAGGAGGAAAGTGGAAAGTTTGAGAGAGAGAGAGGAGGGAGGGTGAGAGATAGGAAGAGAGGGATATGTTACAAGTTGTTGATTACTAAAATTAGACCTCCAAATTATTGAATTTGACATGATGATTACTGAAATTTGACTAAGTTTAAAAAATTATAAGATCATCCAAAAACTATAATTTGCATTATAAATCCTAGATATAAAAAAACCACTCTCGAACATCCTAAAACTATATACATGAATTTCATGTAGACATATAGTTTCCTTGAAGACAAAGACAAAAGAGAGTAAAAATAGAAATAAAAAAGAAAGAGAAAAAAATCTCAATGAAAGATAAAATGTGAGTACATTATAACAAACTTGTATTTTGTGAAACCATTCACTTAATACGAGCACATTGTAATGCACTCATGTTTTTTTATTACCAACCCATAATGTGAGTGCACTATAATGTGCTCATGTTTTCTCTATTTTGGGTTGAAAAAGCAGAGTGGCCACTTTTTGCCTACCATTTTTGTGCACCCACCCTTATATACCCCACCGGTTCATGTGGTTAAGGTCATTAATTTTGGTGATGAAATCCCCAAGAAGGCCTCTTAAAAGGAAATAAATGATAGGTGTTACTAATATCCAAGCTTACATGAAGTGCAACCTGAGAGAGCATATACATGCAAGTTGGAACTCTTAGGATACACAACACAGGACTTGGATCAATTTATGATTTATGACCCCTAGCCTCATCAAACAATGCAAGGAGAGAGCATAATTCAAAAAATGATCCCAAATAAAATACACAATAAATTGACCCTTTAGAAATTGAAATGAACTTGTATTAAAGATAAAAAAGAGATATTTGATCGTGAACTTGTACAAGAAATATTATTAGTTTGATAATTTGTGCTCTTGGAAAAAAATATCAAGCTACACATGAAGATGATTAGACAAAAAACGTGATCAAAATAAAGTGAATGTTAACCCAAAGGGGATTGGAAAAACTACCACAACAATAGGGAGTGTGGGGAGATCAATGTGATCCCCCACATATAGGGGTTTGGGGGTGAAGCTCCCATATAATGCTTTTGGAAAGGAAAATGATAAAGCACAATGTAAAAATTTCATTTGAAGTGGACTTTTTATACCCTATGTATCGCTAATGCACATAGTAGAATCACTCAAGAATAAAGTGTAGTCACCAAAGAACAAGGAATATCCACCCAAACAAGTAGTCACCCAAGTATAGAGTGTAGCCACCCAAGAGTAAGTAGAGCTTCCCAAGTAGCGTATCTGCCCAAGTAGTGACAAATCTACCTATTTACAAACCATACCACCTATGTATTAGTAGATCCACCCAAGTAGTGTATCCACTTATGTAGGATCGCTCAAGAACGTATTTGCCTATGTAGCAGCAGATCCACTCAAGTATGAACAAGGCCACCTATATACAGTCGCCTTTCCTATGTAGGTCTACCTATGTGGAGTGGATTCAACTCTATAGGTGTAGATCCACCCATGAATTGAGTAACCTCTGTAAAAGCATATCCACCCTTGCACAAGCATATCTATATATTTAGAGCACATCTGACTATGGGTGAAGGTGCCTTTATAAAAGTATATCCACCCTTGTGCAGGTGTATCTACCTCTATAGATTTAGATTTTCCTTTATAGATATAGATTCATTTGTTCTCCATGAAGGGTATCTGGGTGGCTAGAGGTCAAAGCAGAGCCGCCTCTTACACATCGAGATCCATATGCATTCTATTTGTGATTTGATTCAAGAGCAAGTCATTGATGATGGATCAAGTTCTTTGAGATTTGTATGATGCTCCAGGTTGTCACAATAGATGAATGATGGCTTCTAAAAATGATACCAAGTTCAGTGAGGATATTTTGTTACATAATGGATCTTCCTATTTGGAGCATATATACCTTTGTGGAAGAAACCTACAAGAAAAAACTCATTAAAACTAGAAATGACTTCTAGTAGACCTATAGTGTGGGTCCCACCAGACGTGCTTGATTGTGTAGTGAAAATGTCTAAAGTGAATGAAAATTTTAATAAAACCAAAACAACACTCAAGATAAGGCAATAAAGCTGAAACTAAAGTAACAAGCCTCTTGTTGAGTAGATTTTTCCACGATTTTTGATTTGGATGTGTGCTCACTAGAAATTTTGACAACATAATAGTGCTCCAATGAAAATGAGTGAGATCCTTGATAAACTAATTAAGTGATGGATATATGATTTGGATGAAAATGGATGGGGAGTTGAGATTACTTTATGGAGATCAAGGGTTGAGATGAGTGGGACTCTAAAGCCACAAGATTATGCCAAGTGGCACAATGAGAGGGTTTGAGAGGGAGATTTTTCCCTTGGGGATACAAGACCCATGTGCTTGATGTGATGTGGAGGGTTGAATCAATAAAAAATCAAGTGTGTGCAAATTATTAGTGTGTAGTTTAGGAGGGGATTAGGATTAGGATTAGTGCAAGTGGGAGAATATGGAGGATGGGAAATGTAAGAGGGTAAATTATATAAATAGCTTATTTATTTAATTTTTTGAGGAATGAGATAAGGGGTAACGTTGGATAGATGTAGATAAATAATTAAATTAAAATATTTACCTTAGGATAGGACTTAGGAAAATATAGGAAATTAGAGAGTATTAATTAACTAATAGAATATTTAATTAATGTGAATTATGGATAAATTAGATGAAAAAAGGATAAATTGATCAAATATGGTCAATTTTATATGTCTACACTCATGTTTTCTATAAATGCCCATTTTTTGAGGGTATTTGTAGGTAGTGGTGACATTGTTGAAACCAACCTTTTATTCATTACATCCTTGTTTGCATTTTTTGGCTAGTTTGGGATGCACTCTTGCTCTTTCTTTTTTATTAGTTGTTGGGATATTGGTCATGAATTTCTCCTTTATAAAATTTAGTTTGAAAGAAATCATTGGATCTTACTAGGGACATCAAATTATCATTAAATATGTTTAGAAGAATATTTTATAGTCAATTAAAAAAAATTAGCAACAAAGTGTTCTTTTGATTAAGTTATTATTTTCTTTGATCTTTTGATTGTAAACATTTTTTAGATTTGGGTTGTTTGACTAAATTTGCTTCTTCTATTTCTCAAGAAAAATATACTCATAAGGTTAATAGAGTTGATAAATGGTCACCTCCCCCTATGGGTGTTTTTAAAATACATAGCATTGAATGTTCCTCTAAGGGTAATTCTGGTGCAACTGTGATTGGTGGTCTTAGACATTATAGTACTAGTTTGGTTCACTTTTTTTTCTATATTGCTTTAGTGTTTGGTACTGATAATTAGATGAAAACTCATACTCTTCTTGTATCTTTGGATTTGTGAGATGGATTATATGGTTTTAGTTTCCTTTTTGAACAAAGAGACATCTAATGAATTTTCATTAGGATTGACTTGTTTGGTTGGTCAAATTGAATATCTTTCTTGAAACTTTGATTTCGCCTCCTTTATTTATATTCTTTGAGAATGAAATGTTATTGTTTATTTTGTGGCTAAATGTGTTTTTAAGGCTCCTCAAGGATGAAATGTTTTTGTTGAGGATTCTTTATCCTCTAAACAAGCTACTTTGTTTCTTCATCTTCTTAAAAATGATAAGAGTGGATAATTGATTATCTTTGTTAAATTTTGTTTGATCTCTCAATTGTTGATGGTTGTTGATTTGAGACAATCCACTTGATTTTTCTTACTCTTATTTATTGTGATAGCTATTGCTATTTGAAATATTTTATATAATCTTTTTTGACTTCTTATATAATTACACTGAAGGTGTTCCTTATATGAAGTGAACAACCTACTTGTTAAAATCAATGGTTGCAAATTGTAGAGAAGGATGCAAGATTGTTGAAATGATCTCAACCATCAATTTTTTTAAAATATTTAAAAATATAGTATATAATTAAAAAAACTACATTCTTGTTTAATCTTAGCTTTAAATCAAGGAAACACAGAATAAGTATTGTTTTTTCTTTTAAATATTTTAAACTTAGATTTTTATATAAATAATAATTATATTTATATATATATATATATATTTTAAATATAGATTTTTTGATAAGTAAAAATAAGTTATATATATATATTAAATAATAATAATAATAATAATAAATCAATAATTACGAATTGACTTTTTAATCTTTTGAATAGGTTTCATTTTATTTTGCACTTTTAAGGTTCAGTGTTACTTGTAATTTTAATACAATTTTTTTTATTTCTCTTATTTTATTTGAAATATAATTTTATTTTTCATATTTTATTTTTCAAAATTTTATTTATTTGATAATATTTTTTATATTTTTTATATGTTAATATTGTTTGTAGTATATTAATTATATTTTTTAGGTACATATTTAGCTGATAGGCTATTTGTGTCAACTTTGCTCAAAATTTTTGTTAGCCTCATTGTTTTTCAGGCTTCTAGTGATTGGGAAAGAGGTGGCAGGTGGGTTATAACTTCGGTCAAAATTTTCGTCAGCCTCCCAAATTTTTGGCCTACCGATGGCCGTGAAAAAGGTGCCGGAGGCGGTTGTTGGCTACTTTGGGAATAGGGTGGCATTTGTCAGGCCGCGTGGATAAAGAAGGTTGTGGAAATTAAACGCTGGTTCACATCAACATTAATTGTTATATGCTTTGCGTGTATTGGGGATCATCGTAATAACAACTGCCCTTTAACACCTCGGGGAACAAAACAAATGTTGGGGAAATTTTCAATAAGGCATTGTTTGGTGTCATTCTGTTGCTATACCTAATATGAGAGTCGAGAGGGATGAGGGTAAGCTTTTGTGAGGGTGTAAGCTAGATTATGCTTTGTGCAACTTTTGTGAAGGTGGGTGGAGGTTATTTTGTGTTTTTTGCAAAGGTAGATGGTTGGAAATGCAAAAGAAAAGTGTTGCCTATGATAATATTTTTCCCATTTTTGTGCAGGGAAGTTGGTGAGAAGATGTGTTTTTGAAGCAAGTGGGAAGAGGTGCATGTCAAAGAAACCCTTGGGGATATTGTTTGATTTGTGGTTCGTGGTTTGTGTGAGGCTATATTGCTTGATTTGCCATAAAGTATTGTTGATTGTTTCAAATGTCTTGTCTGATTTATGGTTCACATTTTGTGTGCATGGTTTTGCATGGATTTGATACTATGATATTTTTGTGGGTTTGTGTTTATGGTTTCCGTTATCTACGTATGTTTGCAGGCTTGGAGAAACAAGGTAAACTAGAGAAAGCTGGCACAAAGAGGTTCATTTGAAACAAGCAAGAAGAGGTGCATATGGAAAAAACCATTTGCCATATTGTTTGATTAGATTTTCCATAAGATAAAGTTGATTGCTCCTAATTTTGATAAGGGGCTATTGAGAAAAGACTATATAGTTTTTGAAAATGAGTATTGTTTCGTTTAAGGTTCACGTTTTGTGTTTATGGATTTTCATGGGTTCCTAGATCTGTCATTTTTTGTGTTTTGTGGGTTTCTTTGTTTGGGTCGGTCTTTAAACCAATATTGTTTGGTTTATGGCTTTCAGTTTGTGGTTATGGTTGCAATGTAATAAAATATTCAATCCTATACGGTTTTTGTTAGCTTCCATTGGTCATTGTCGATTATAGTTTTGTTGCTTAAGCTATATTGTTTCATTTTGGAGAAGGTTCTATTGAAAAGGATGTATTGTTTCAATTTTTGAGGAGGTTGTGTTGAGAAAGGAGTGTTTTTTGTATGGGTTTGTTATTGTCAATTTTCGTAGGGTTTGTGTTTGTTGTTTGCATTTTGTGGGTATGTTTGCAACAAAATAAAATTGTAGAGGTTATGGAGTTTTTGTTGATTGTTATTGTATAGCTCAGGCTATATTGTGGCTTTCTACATGTGGGTGGCTGTTGAAAGTAATGTTTGATTTATGGCTTTCATTTTTTGGTTATGGTTGGAACAAAATAAAATAATTAATGTTGTTGATTCTATGTTTGGTTACATTAGGTATTATTGATTATTGTTCTTTTCCATACGTTATATTGGGTATATTTTAATATCAATATATATGCAAGATTAAAATTGTTAAGGTTATGGAGTTTTGGTCAATTCTTATTGTATAACTTGGGCTATATTGTGGCTTTCTGCATCTAGGTGGCTATTGAAACAAATGTTGTTTGATTTATGGATTTCATTTTTTGGTTATGGTTGGAACAAAACAAAATAAGTAATGTTGTTGATTCTATGTTTGGTTACATTAGGTATTATTGATTATTGTTCTCTACCTTAGGCTATATTGGGTATATTTTAATATCAATATACATGCGTATATATATACATATATATATATGTACACACACACATATATATATAGATTTCTTGTGGGTCACTCTTTATGGCTTGTATTTTGTGGATATGTTGGCGACGGGGAGAAATCCTTGACCTTATGCAGTTTTTGTCAATTGTTACTGTCTTGATTTACCATAAGGTACTATTGATTTTTTCAAATATCTTGTTTGATTTATGGTTTGCTTTTTCTGTGTATGGTTTTGCATGGATTTGGTGCTGTGATTTTTTTTATTGATTTATGCCATACAATTTGTGGTTATGGTTGAAATGGAATGAAATATTCAATTGTATATGTTGTGTGTTAGCTTCCATTGTGCAATGTCTATTATAGTTCTGCTACTTAAGCTATATTGTTTCATTTTGGAGAAGGTGTTGTTCAAAAGGGTGTATTGTTTGATTTTTTGAGGAGGTTGTGTTGAGAAAGGAATGATTTTCCTATGGGCTTGTTACTGTCAATTTTTGAAGGGTTTTTGTTTAATGTTTGCATTTTGTGGGTATGTGTGCAACAAAATAAAATTGTTGAGGTTATGGAGTGTTTGTCAATTGTTATTGTATACCTCAGGCTATATTGTGGCTTTCTGCATGTGGGTGGATGTTGAAACCAATGTTGTTTGATTTATGGATTTTTTTTTCTAGTTATGGTTGGAACAAAATAAAATAAGTAATGTTGTTGATTCTATGTTTGGTTACATTAGGTATTATTGATTATTGTTCTCTACCTTATGCTATATTGGGTATATTTTAACATCAAAATATATGTTTAAATATATACGTATATATCTATACATATATATCTGTGCATATATCTATATATATCAACTTTCGAGGGGTTTCTCTTTAATGTTTACATTTTGTGGTTTCTCTTTAATGTTTGCATTTTGTGGGCATGTTTGCAATGGAAAATTGTCAAGGTTATGCAGTTTTGGTCGATTGTTATTGTATGGCTTGGGCTATATTGTGGCTTTCTTCATTTGGGTCATTGTTGAAATGAATGTTGTTTGATTTATGTATTTGGTTTTCTGGTTATGGTTGGAATATAATAAAATAATTATGGCTATTCATTCTATGTTTGGATACACTAGCTATTATTAATTACTGTTCTCTGCCTTAGGCTATACTAGGCGTATTTTAAAATTAATATATGTGTAGATATATACACATATTTATATATATATTTCAATTTCTTGTTGTTGATTATATTTATGTATATGGTTTGTGATTTTTAGTTTGCGAGAATGTGCTATTGAGAAGGATTTATTGTTTTAATTTTTTCATAGGTCTGTGTTGAGAAATGAGTATATTTTAACTATTGTTTGCATATGAATTTAGATAGAAACATTTCTGCACCTTTTGCAACCATGAGTGCATGCAAAAAACACAAGATAACATCCAAACACCTTCACATAGATTCCATAGTTGATGAACACACTTGCACCTTCACACAAGCTTGCTATCCTCACTCACAACTACCTTCAACAACAACATAAACCCAAAGAATGGTGTTGAACAATACATTTTCGATAACTGCATAGACATTCATTTCACAAACATACGTGTGTATACATAGGCTGACTATAATGAGGAAGAACAAGACAAGGGCTATTGTGGTAAATGGAAGCCATAAATGAATCAATATAGTGTAAGGCAGACAATAATAGTGAACAATTCCTTATGCAAAGCAACATGAACTACATAACATTAACTATTTTATTACATTAAAAATGCAAGATAAAATCCAACCACATTCACATACATTCCATAGTGGATGAACGCACTTGAACCTTCATAGAAGCTTGCCATCCTCACTCATAGCTACCTTCAACAACAACATAAACTCAGAGAATTACACCCAACAATATGTTTTCAATAACTGCATAGACATTCATTTTAGAAACATACACATGTATACATAGCCTGTGTGGAATGAGGAAGAACAAGACAAGGGCTGCTATGGTAAATGAAAGCCATAGCTAAAACAATATAGCATAAGGCAGACGATAATAGTGAACAATGCCTTAAGCAGAGTGACATGAACTACATAACATTAACTATTTTATTGCATTGCAACCCTCACCACAAAAGAAAATATGTAAATGAAACAATATTGTTATGAATGGTCACCCAGATGGCCAAATGCACAAAACACTAAAAAAATAGTGACAAATCCATACAAAAACATGCACGCAAAAGCCAAACCATAAATCGAACAATATTACTGCGAAGAAACTATATACTCTCTTTTCAAGAGAACCCTGTCAAAAAGGAAACAATATACCCTAAAACAACACAACCTACATAATATTGACTATTTCATTCATTTGCAACTAATGCACACAAAAACACGACTTCCAATAGTGGCTCACATGGAAAACCCACAAAACACAGAAATCTCCTAGTAACAAACCAACTCAAAACCTTCACCATGAAAATGAAAACCCTAAATGAATCAATATTGGTTTCAATGGTAACCCAAATGCGAAGATTCACCAAAAACACAACAGATTAACTATTTTACAACCATTCACACAAAACGAAAGTCATAAATGAAACAATATTTCCAATAGTCACGAAAATGCGAAAACCCACAAAAGACAAGAAATCTTGATTTGAAGATTCAACAAAAACACTCCAAATTAACTATTTTGTAACCATTCACATAGAACCATAGCCATAAATAGAACAATATAGCCAATAGTAACCCACATGGAAAAACCCACAATTGCCAATTGCTGATGGCTAGCCTCGGTTATTTTTTTTTGGCTTAGTTTGTTGTTGTGCAGTTTTTTTGTGATATATATTTATATGTATGTATATATATATGTATATATATATGTATATATATGTATGTATAAATATATGTATGTATATATATGTATACATATATGTATGTATATATATGTATACATATATGTATAAATATATGTATATATGTATATATATGTTTATATATACATATATGCATATGTATTTATATGTATATATATACACATATGTATATGTATATGTATTTATATGCATATATATATGTGTATATATATATATGTATGTATATGTATATGTATATGTATATATATGTATTTATATGCATATATATATGTGTATAAATATGTGTGTATATGTATATGTAACATTGACTATTTTGTTGTGTTGCAACCATAGATGGTAAATGCAAGCCACAAATGAGACAATATAGCCTAAGGTGGACATCAACGACATGAATTGCATAACATTAACTATTTTTTTCGATTTCAACCATTGCCATAGAATGCTGAAAATCACAGTTATAGACCTATGCAAAAAATTTCTTGCAAAAGGGTGGTCCATATAAAACTTATGTGTGCACATATATATGTAAATGTAGATTTGTATGTATACATGTATATATATGAATGTACATTTACATGTATATATAATGTTCATAACATTTGGTATTTTGTAGCGTATATATGTATATGTATAGTATGTGTAGTATGTACATACATATATGTATATATATGTATATCTATATGTATACATGTATGTATTTGTACATGTATTGTATCTTTATACATACATGTATATATATGTATATGTACAGTATGTATATAGTGTGTGCATACACATATGTAGATATATGTATATATATATATATGGCTATTTGTGTCAACTTTGCTCGAAATTTTTTTCAACCTCCCTATTTTTCAAACTTCCTACGGTCTGGGAAAAAGGTGGCAGATGGGTTATAGCTTTGGCCAAAAAGTTTGTTAGCCTTCCAGATTTTTGGCCTTTTGATGGCTGTGAAAAGGTGGCGAAGGAGGTTGTTGATTGCTTTGGGAACAGGGTGGCATTTTTCGAGCCACGTTGATAGAGAAAATAAAAAAGATGTTGTTGGCAAGCCCAAATTGTTTCAATTTTCAATTAGGTTTTGTTGAGGGAAAAATAGTATGTCTTCACATGACCTTCACATTGCATTTTTTTGGGTATGGGATTCTGTTTACTCCTTCAACTTTGTAGCCATGTCTACAATGGAATTACATTGCTAACACTATTCAGGCTTTACATACACACACACACACACACACATATATATAGGTACAAAAATATACATATATACACACATATAGTTTGTTGAGAAATGATTATATTTCTACTTTTGTTCCTCATTGAATCTTTGTTGGTTCCTCTCAATATGTGTGTGTGTGTGTGTATGTATGTATGTAGATAACCATTACTACTACACACACTTACACCTTCATAGAGGCTTGCCCTCCATGGTTACAACTACTATATTTATTTACATATATACATTTGTATATATGTATATGTATATGCTTTGCATGTATTGGTGATGGTCATAATAATAGCTTTCGTTTAATGCCCTAGGGAACAAAGTGAATGTCTCATAAATTTTCAACAAGGAATTTTTTGGTTTCGATCTATTGCTATACCTGATATGGGAGCCATAAGCAATGAGGGTAAGATTCTGTGAGGGTACAAGCTTCATTAAGCTTCATGCAACTTTTGCGAGGATGGGTGGAGGTTACTAAACACATCAAATGCAATAAATAAAGAGTATTTTCTTCCACCAATGGTGGCTACACATAACCCATAAACCAAAAAATTTACAATAAGCTACAAAGCAACAATCAACAGTCCCCTTTCAAAAATAACTTAAACTATTTTAGAAATACTTCACAAACAATTTTTTCAATATGCACCTCTTCCCACTTCCTTCAATTACACCTCTTCCCACTTGGTTTCTCTTCCCCCTGTTCTTTCTCCATGGACTACTAAAAATGAACAAAAAACTATCACAACCCACCACGGTTGTCAAAATTTTGTGAAGGTGGTTGGAGGTTATCTTGTGTTCTTTGCATGCGTTGATGGTTGCAAAAGGTGTGGGTTGTGATAATTCTTATCTATCTATATATATGTGTATATATATATGTGTGTGTGTGTGTGTATATGTATATATATGTATGTATGTGTGTGTGTATATATATATATTTATGTATATATATGTGTGTGTGTGTGTATGTGTATATACATATATATATATGTGTGTGTATATGTATATATATGTGTATATATGTATACATATGTATATATATGTATATATATGTATATATAGATATGCACAATATGTTATTTATATAATATGTATATATATGTATATATATGTATATATAGATATGCACAATATGTTATTTAAAATTGCATAGACATTCATTTTGTTCTTTGAGGACTTTAAACATAGATGTTACTTGCACCATCAACACTACATGGAAACCATACAATGATTAATGGTGGTTGGAGTTTATTTTTTGTTCTTTGCATGCGTTGATGGTTGCAAAAGTTGTGGGTTGTGATGATTCTTATATATCTATATATATATCTATATATGTATATATTTATGTGTATGTGTGTGTGTATGTATATATATATATGTATGTATGTATGTATGTGTGTGTGTATGTATATATATGTGTGTGTGTGTGTATGTATCTATATATACATATATATACGTATATGTATATGTATGTATGCATATATATGTATAAATATATGTATATATATAAATATGTACATATATGTATATATATATATATATATGCACAATCCGTTATTGAAAATTGCACAGACATTCACTTTGCTCTTCGAGGACTTTAAACATGGATGTTACTTGCACCATCAACACTACACGAAAACCATACAATGATTAATGCTAATGCCATTTCACTGGCCTCCTCTATCGTCGTGCCAAACACTTTTTAAAATTTTTTTTTTTAAATAATACAACACCTACTACATGGTGCCAGAGACCTAGAGCCGCAAATGTTGCCGAAAATTACAACCAATTTTTCCCATAGCCCAATGCTAATTGTTGTTCTCTAGCTTTGGCTATATACTTTCATTTGCAATGCATAATAAAATAGCTGATATTATAGAGTTAATGTTGTTTTCCAAAAGGCATTCTTTTTGATAGGGCGATGCTCAAGAGGTTGTACTATTCCAATTTTTGATAGGGTGCTGGTGAATACATTTATACACATATATGCATATATAGATATATATGCATATATAGATATATATGCATATATAGATATATATGCATATATAGATATATATGTATATATATATATATTACATACATATATATATGTACACATTGTTCATTGCACAAAAGGACAAAAAAATTGTGCTTACAAACCAATGGATAGAAATAACCCAGGCTAGTGAGAAACATACCGCAAAAGAAAACTGGATTATGTTAATATTTTTATTCCATTACAAACATAGCCAGAAAATGGAGGTCATAGAAAGAAGCCACCAAAAAAATTGACATTGACAGACCCATGCAAACACTGCCTTGTTATTGCAAAAAAGGGTTGGCAAAAATTATCATAGATGACACTTTCAATTTTCTTTTGCAAACATTGTTGCTTGTATACAAAAAAAATAGCCTCTAACCATCTATATAGAAGTGCCTATTAAGTTTTCCTTATGACGCTTAGTATATAGTCCATGACTCTGGCAACTGTTTTCCTGAGGCTAAAGAAATAACAACTAGGAATGTGTATTTAATGCATGCTTCCCCGATTGTTGATAGCTATCTTGAAGAACAAGCCAGACCTAGAGAATGACACCCAACAGTATGCTATCAAAAATTGAAAAATACATAGCTTCTCCCTTGGTAGGATCCTCTGAGAAACAAATCAATATAGCCATAGGGAAATTCCCTTTCAAACATTGTGCAACCATTTGTTATCTTTGCGACTGCTTGAAAAGGCAGCTATTGCTTATACCTATTGTCACTACACAAAAACCAAACAAGAATTATTGTTGATGCCATTTCAATGGCCTTCTCTATTGATGCAACAAATGCTTTTAATATAAAAATCAAAACATAATCTGCCACCTTCCTTTTTTGGCAACACTGAATGGAGGCCAGAGATGACACAATATAGCCTTGTCCAAACAACAACAATGAACAGTGCCTTGTCCAAAACAATACCAATTGCATAACATTTACTATTTTATTGTATTGTAGCCATTGCCACAAAAATATTTCTTGCAACACTAACCCATATGCAACACCCTCAAAACACAAAAAACTTGCAACAACAAAGTGAATCAAAGCATCCACCACAAAGCGTGAATGATTAATGAATCAATATTGTATATATATATATATATATATATATATATGATAGTGAAGAATGTGTTTTGGATAGCAATATAAACTATATAATAGCAAGTATTTGATTATGCATTGCAAAGAGTAGAATATAGCCACAACTAGTGAACAACAATTAGATTGTGTTGTGGAGAATAACATAGACTATTTTAATATATTGCAACTACTTACACAAAATAGAAGCCATAAATGAGACAATATTAAATTTTGTTGTCTGTAGATTTGTATGTATGTCAAAGTTGATGTGAGCAATGTACATACACATTCTTCTCAATGTTTATTATTTTCTCAAAATAGTTATTTGTCTAAATCTTGACATGGCATACTTAAAATATTCTACTTCACATTAACTATTATATACAACATTGAATCCTTTTTCCTAATTATTTCTTTTCCTTCGTATTCTTGGTGTTTCTAAGGAAAAAAAGGAGGGGTTTTAAAATTGAAATAGTGAACTGGGAATAACAAATTGTATGTTAAGTATTATTTGTATCATTGAAGCCCTTGTTATTATTAATCATTTCCTGTCATATTATTAATACCTATGTAAGAAAATTGAGTTCCCATGTTGTGTTTTGAAGTCATAGACCTAGTTAGTCGTCGGCATTGCAACTCTTCGATTCTAAAAGAGCAGAGACAACAATGTTAGTGGCCTCTAGCTCTTTCGAGGCTGGCGAAGAATTCTCAAGCAACAGTCCTATAAGTGTTTTTGTTGTTTAGTTTATTGCTGCTGCCAATTATCTTGATAGTTGTGCACCAAACAAACCAAAAATATACTTCATTTGAATTAACATTTACTATGATATATGTTCTAACTTATTTATATCTAAACTGTTTGTCTTGTGCCCCCTTCAATTTATTGGCCATTTTGGAGTAACTTATGTGTTAGAAGGAAAAATGCCTTAGTTTCCAAATGTGTCAATATTACTATTTGCTTTTAGAGTTGACTCATAGTTATAAATATCTCATTGGTGCCACTATGCCAAATTTAATTTCCTTGTAGGCTACAAATTTGAATCCAACCTTAACAAGAGATGCACTACAATTAATAGATGTTAGAGATGTTGTCCCATCTACAGTCCTCCAACTAATGTCTTACCAAAAAATAGGAGGTGATCAAAGCCCAGTTGATTGGTACGAAGTCATCTTGTCTGATGGAACCTACATACAGATGGGAACTTTTCCTACAAAATATAATGACCTTTTGTTTATAGGAGAATTGAAAATAGGTTTGATTGTGTGCTTGACAAATTATTTGTTTAGAAAGCTACGAGAATCAAGGTTTGATATAGTTTTTCCTTGCTTGTACTTGTAGTTTCTAGCATCCTTATTTTTGGGGGTTTCCTTTTAAAGTATTTAATGTTCATTTCATTCTAGGGAAATTTTCATACTGTCACTAGATGTCAAAATGACAAATTGCCAACTAATTGGAAAACCTAAATTTTTTTTAGAGATCAAGAAGAAAAAAAAGTTGGCTGCGACTCACCCTCCCCATCCAAACAAGCCTCCACCTTTGGAATTAATACATCCCCAAGGTAGCAAGATGCTCCTACAAAAATCAACCCTATTAAAGGGTTGAATGTCTACCAAACCAAATGGAAAATAAAGGGTCATGTAACAAAAAAGAGGGATATGCACCATTATAGTAGGTAAGGGTGCGAGGGGCAGGTATTCAGCTTTGATATTATTGATGATGAGGGCACAAAGATACAATTTACGTACTTTGATGACATTGTAGAGTTGCATTATGATATGGTTGTGGTGGGACGATACTTATTATGTGTCAAAGGGATCAATGAGACATGTAGACATAAAATTTAATAAGTTAAACAACTAGATAGAAATCTTTTTAGATCAAAGTTCAATGTTAAAATGTTGTGATGATGAGGCCTTTGTACCAGAGAAAGTATTTAAGTTCACCCCAGTAAATGAAATTGCAAATTGCACTAATAACAGTTTAATTGATGTTAGTGGCACTATGGTGCATGTGGGAATGGTTTCGACTATACAAAGAAAGGATCCGTCCCAAACAATTCAGAAGACTATAAAACTTAATGATTTTTCATCCTTTTCAATTGATGTTAATTTGTGGGGCTCAAAGTGGGAAGCAAAGGGTCATGAGTTGGAGAGGTTGTACACCCCTGGTTCAACTCTCATCCTTGCTGTTAAAAATGCCTACATTGGGTACTTCAATGGAGCTATTCTAAACACAGCCACACAGACTCTTCTATACATAAATCCTGACACACCATAAGCACAACCATTGATAGAGAGGATATATTCATTCACCTACTATTGAGCCTCCCTGAGAAGTCCCTCGAAAGGTTTCTTTGGGCAATGGGAGAGTCACTATTTCATATATGTTGGACCACTACCTTGGCTTGCTAGAGACTTTGCAAACTACTCTCAAGGCAACAATAGAACTTATAAAAATTGATGCATTATGTTACGTTGAATTCCCGTTGGAGGTGAATGGTAGGAAATGCAAGAAAAAGTGTGAACAATTTGAGAAAAATTCATGGTTCTACCCAAAATGCCAAACAACAATAGCTAACTATGACTTTTGATATTTATTGCAACTAAAGATAGAAGACCACACAGGCGAGCTTTGGGCAACTGCTTTTGATGGGGCTGCAATAGGCCTATTGCAAATGTCAGCAAAATAGCTTTACATGTTGTAATATGAGTCTACCACTGAAATGATTATTGATTTTTTTATTAATGCTGTCACCTACACGCCATTTTTTTCATTGTTCTAATAAAAAATAAAGCTTATAATTCAGAAAAAAAGACTGAAAACAAAAAATAATGAAGGTTTCAAAGGTTAACTTTGAAGCTGAGTGCAAGCTCTTACTATCAGATTTGTTTTCTATTTCTCCAGTTGTGTAGCAGCCTCCAGAGATAGTTGTTGTACTGCCTTGAACACCAAAACAACCATGGCTAATTCTAACTTTGCATATTTCTTATAGTTCATGTTGGCTGGGCATTTAATTTGTTTTGTTCCCTCACACTTCTTGTCGCATCAAAAAGACCTTTCCTTTCAGTTGCTATTGCTTTATTGTTTGTTTGAGTGGTTATATATTAAGACAATGAAGTATACCTTATAATGTTTAAGTTAAAAAGATACAGTTGTTTTCTTTTCTATTATTCATGTTGCTTATAATTTCCTTATGCTTTAAGTGTATATTTTTTATTTAATTTTATACTATTTATTTATATAGCATTCTTGTCCTTCTTAAGAGATGTATCATTTTATACACCTGCTCATATATCTACTTTTGGACATAGTTTTATGTATGTGTACATTTACGTATGCATATAGATAAATATACATGCATGCAATTGAGATTTCCCTGTGTATACAACTTCTTGGTACACATGTGTGTAATTATTTGTATGTGTATTGGATATCTATGCGTATATGCATACACAATTGAATATTTACAAGTATTTGTGAGTTTTTGTAAAGAGAATGTTTTTTTCATCTTGTTTACAATGTTCTTAGTGCATAGAATATCTTGACAGAGTTTTGTGTAAATATATGTGTCTATGATGTTTTTGTCTATGTAAGTATCATGTCTGGGTATCCATCTAATGATTACCAAGTTTTCTTGCTACTACTTTGTGATCCCTAATGTTAGTGCCACATTGGATGTGGATATCATATGATTCTTGGCTATAATGTCTGTTAAGTATGTTATGTAGCTCAATCCACAACCGAGTGCTAAATAATGCGTTATTGAAACTACCACAAACTGCTCAATTAGTTTGGTGAGTTTTAAATGCAAAGTATTATTCTAACCATTGGCAATATATGTAGCACATACATGAGACAATGTTCAAATCGTAAGGTGTACAAAGTGACGCTTGTTTCCTCTGCGCAAGAAAATGAAATAGCTCAAGTTATATAGGTTGCCTTGTTTTTTGAGTTGATTGTTGTTCTCTCTCTTAGGTTATATTTTCCCTTTTTGGTAAGGTTGTATTGGGAGAGACTATATATTTTATTCAAAACAATATTCTTTGATTCATCGATTGAATTTTGTAGTGCGTCCCCTGTGATTAGTTTTTTTGCGAGAGCTTCTCTTCGAAAGCAATCTGGCAGTTTGCATGGGATTATCAACATGAATTTCTTTGTGTGCTTCTTTGTATACCCTCCATTTTCTCACTATGTTTGCAACAGAATAAAATTCTTAACATAAACTATATTTTTTTTATTGGTTTGTTGCTTTCTACCTTGGGTTTTTTTTACCCATTGGTTTGCTAGTCATAATTTCTTTGTGCTTTGTGCAATAAAGAATGCATATATATGTGCCTCTTTAGAAAGGCTTAGATTTTTCTCAAAGGTTAGTCATACAAAAACATTCCACTAAATAACAAGCAATTGAATGGCTCACTTGAACTGTGTAGACCTCCCTTTCTATTTTGCTAGAAATTGCAGGATACATACCAATCAATTAGAGTGCATTGTAAATCAAACAAGATGATCTTCTCCAAAAAAAATGTTCATTATCATCATCATCAAAAGTTTCTCTTCTTTATGGTAAGTGAATTTCTTCTCCTTTCCTCTTCACCTCTATGCATATAGAATCTATACCCTATCTAAATTCACTTCATTATCATTTTTTATATGTGACATGTAATTGTGCTATTACATATATTTTTCTTATAAATTATACAACCACTTAAATTTCATGTTTTAGATATTGCTTTCCAATAAAACATGTTCATAGTACCAAATTTCATAGTTTTCTTCTGTGTAGGTATATTCTAGTGAAATGATTTTAGACTACAGTTGCATTGTATTTGTATACAAGATGTAGGGCTTCCTAGAAATGCTAAATGGATTTATGATTCCACATTTGCATGTTGTATGGCCTTCACCTATTTTCCATCTGTATATAATGTAAGCCTACATATCTTTCTTTCCATTTCTCATTTCACACCTCCATGTCAAATTATAAAAAACATATAATGTTGATTTCCACTGAACAAATTTCCTCAGGTGCCAAAGCATTTCCTTCAATATTGACCAAAGTGGTGCACAATTAATGTTAGTTCTCGGGGGTTTGGTCATTTCCAATGATGCTCCATGACTTGATATTGTAAGGTGGAGAGTAGGATTCCTTTTCTGTGTCCAGACTTCAATCCATTCTGTGCACAAGGAATTTCTAGATTTTATTTACTTACTCTGTTGTACTGCAACTCCATTGCATCTCATTTGTAGTTAATTGAATAAGTCTTTATATTTTATCATTTGTTTATTTTCTACCAATCGAAACAATTTTACTTTGCAGGAATTTTCATGCGATTAGATATTGTATTAAGTCATTGGCAGTTGAAACATTGTTGTCACCATTGATCATAAAGGTGGATAGTTTATTTCCTTGCTCAGGGGTTTGGTGAGAGCACACAACGCTCCATGAGCCAATATGGTAGGGTGGAAATTAGGCCTTGTTTTTTTTTGTGCATACTGCATTCTTCCACACACACTTGGTATGGCTAAATTATAATCACTTCATTCATCCCATTGCAAGTAGAGAGAAAATTATGAATTATAAAATATAGAACTTTGATATATTTTGATTTACATATCGTCTATCAATAAAGCATGATCACTGCAGTAGAATTCACACTTTGTATACACATAGGATGTATATGGTTTGACCTTTGCACTAAACTTTTTGCATAGCACTATAGCTATGAGTTTTAGCCTTTCACTGCGATGGCTGTAATGGAATAAAATAGTTAATTTTGTGTGGTTCATTCTATTTTTGAATAATCACCACACAAAACATTAGAGTTATTTGTTATTTTTGTAGGCCATATTCCAGCCATAATGCTGTATTTGATGAACTAGTGTGTTAGAAACAACCTTTCAAAATAATGATACTGATTGGAAAATCAGTGACAATGGTCAAATAGACAATCATATTCTCATTTACCCTATATTGATTGTAATAAGCAATATTAATTTCCCCACTGATGAGAGTGGTGGGAAATGCATATTCTTGCTCGAGGGTTTGGTGAGAACCCATGAGGCTTCATGAACCAATACGATGGGGTGGAGAGCAGGCCTTATTGTGTTGAGTTTTATTTTATAGTTTTTATTTACAAATTACTATCTTTCTCACATAGGATTCACCTAAAATCAAATGTTTTAGGTTGTGGTAATAATGTACTAAAATAGTTGATCTTATACACTTTATGTTAGCTTCCATTCACCATTTTTGATAATTGATCTCTTACTTAAGTTGTATTGTTCCATAGAGGAGGCTGACGAAATGGCACAACTTGTAGAGGAGGCCAGCGAAATGTCATCAGCATTGATTGTTGTATGGTTTCCATGTAGTGGTGATGGTGCAAGTAACATTTGTTTTAAAATCCTCAAAAAACAAAATGAATTTCTGTGTAGTTATCGATAACGTATTGTTGGGTGTCATTCTCTGGGTTTATGTTGTTGTTGAAGGTAGCTGTGGAGGCCAGTGAGATGAAACTAGTATTAATTGTTGTATGGTTTCCATGTAGTGGTGATGGTACAAGTAACATCTATTTTAAAGTCCTCAACAAACAAAACAAATGTCTATGTAGTTATCGATAGCGTATTGTTGGGTTTCTGTTGTTGTTGAAGGTAGTTGTGAGTGAGGATGGCAAGCTTGTGTGGAGGTGAAAGTTCATTCATTGGCTATTGAATCTCTATGAAGGTTGTTGGATGTTATCTTGTGTTGTTTGCATGCATTTATGGTTGCAAAAGTTGTGGGTTTTGATAAATTTGTGTTCATTTTTTGCAAGCGGTGGAGAAAGAATGAAGGGAAGAGAAAGCAAGTAGGTATAGATGTAAATGAAGGAAGCAAGGGCAGGTGTATATTTTTAATTTTCCTAGTCCCATCATATAGTTGCTCTTAGTTAGTTCTATAATCTCTTCATATTCATAGTTGGTCCAAAACACATGCTTCTCCCTTAGGAAAGAGATTTCAAGAAGTGGGATGTTGATATTCCAGTATACATGATAAATAGATGAATGAGCTTTCATACAACTATGAAGATGAAGTGATTGTAAGACTGGCTAAGAGAATGGGAACATTGATTTCACCATTATCACAGTAGTGGCCACCCAATATTATAGAGCAAGCCTCATTTCATTCTCTTCCATTTTATATTTTCTATTTGTACAACTGAATTGGTCACTTGAACAATACTGTTCATTGGCATGATCATGAAAATTTGTTGTAGTTTATGGTAAGTAATTGTAGGGGTCTGGTGATATTTGATGACACTCCATGATATAAAATGGTAGTGTGGAGAGGATGGAACCTTTTGTGTTTTCAGACTTCAATGCATTACGTCCAAAAGGTCTAGACTCTACAGTAAAATTTTTGCATAGGAACGTGGGTATCACTTTTTACCTTTTTGTTGCAATGGCTGTAATGGAATAAAATAGTTTTAAATTATATGCAATTCATTCTATTTTTGCATAATCAACATAGAAAACTTCACACTTTTTTGTTATTCTTGTAGACCATATTCCAACCATAATATGGTATTTGATGGACTAATGTGTTACAAAAAATATTTCACAATAATGATAGTGGCTGCAAAATCGGTAACAATGGTCAATTACACAATCATATCCTAATGTACTCTATATTTATTGTAATAAGGAATATTCATTTCACCACTGATTAGAGTGGTTAATGTATATTCTTGCTCGGGGGTTTGGTGAGAATCCATGAGGCTCCATGACCCAATATGGTATGGTGGAGAGCAAGTCTTATTGTGTTGAGTTTTATTTTATATTTTTTATGTAGAAATTGCTATCTTTTTGACATAGGATTCACAAAAAAATCATATGATTTAGGTAATGGTTACAACATAGTGAACTAGTTGATTTTATACACTCTATGTTAGATTCCAATTGGAATTGTTGGTTATTGTTCTCTTGCCTAAGCTATCTTGTTCCATTATTGAGAAGATGTTGTCCAAAAGGCTATGTTGTTTCAATTTTTGATAGGGTTCTCTTGAGTTGTTGTTAGTTCCCTCTTGCTCTCCCTTTATGCTTTTCATTCTGTGGTTAAATTTTAAAATTTCCTCATCAATCATTTGATTGCTCTTAACCAGTTTTACAATCTCTTAATATTCACAGTTGCTCCAAAAAACATGCTTATCCCTTGGGAGAGATAGTTCAAGAACCTAGGTGTTGATATTCCAGTTACTATGGTAGACAGATGGATGACCTTTTCAAATGAAGTTCAACCAACTATGAAGATGAAGTGATTGTAAGTGTGGTTATGAATCACCATCCCACTTCTTGAACTCTCTTTCCCAAGGGAGAATAGTTGATGATGCTCCATGAGCCAATATGGTAGGGTGGAGAGAAGACCTACTTTTGTATGTCAAGACTTCAATCCATTCTGTACAGAAAGCATGCATAGATTTTATTTAGTTATTGTGTTCCACTGCAACTGTATTTCATCATCTTTGTAATTAATTATCTAAGTCTTGATATTTTTTGATTTATTTATTGTGTACCAATGGTGTGTGTTTATTACACTAAACTTGACATAATGGTTCATGTTTGCAGTTAGCCACAATCCAAACAACTGTGCTTTCAAGGCCTTTTGATTCCATTAGATCTTCTATTAAGTCATTGGTGGCCAAAACATTGCTTTCACCATTGGTCACATTGATGAAGGTTATTTTCTTGCTCATTGGTTTGCTGAGACAACATGATGCTTCAAGGGCCAATATGGTGGAGTGGAAATTGGCCGTTGTTTTGTTTTGTACATACTGCATTCTGTCACATGCACTAGGTATGGTTAAATTATAATTGCTTCATTCACCCTCTTGCAAGCACAAAGCAAGATATGTATTGTAAAATATAGAACTTTGATATCTCCTCATTTAGACATTGTGTATGAATTAGACATGATCACTGCACTCAAATTCACACTTTCTATATAGATAAGCTATATAAAGTGTGGCCTTTGCAGTGATAGTTATTGATAGGACTGTAGCTATGAGTTTTAGCTTCCTCTTTCCATCATTGTAATCAAGTAAAATAGTTAATCTTATGCAGTTTATTGTGTTTTTACATAATCACCACACTAAATTTTAGAATTTTTTGTTATTCTTGCAGACCATGCTCCAACAATAATATGGTGTTTGATGAACTAATGTATTACAAACAACCTTTCCGAATAATGATAGTGACTATAAAATTAGTAGCAATGGTCAAATAGACAATCATATCCTAATGTACTCTATAGTGATTGTAATACACAATATTCATTTCACCACTAATCACAATGGTGGCCTATCTATATTCTTGCTCGGGGGTTTGGTGAGGGTCCATGAGGCTCCATGATGCAATATGGTAGGGTCGAGAGCAGGCCTCATTGTGTTGAGTTTTACTTATTTTGTATGTACACATTGCTATCTTTCTGATGTAGGAATCGGAAAAAATAATATGTTTAATCTTATGCTTACAATGGAGTAAGAAAGTTGATGTTATACACTTCATGTTTTTGAAAGAGGAAAAAATGGGTTTTACAGGGACCCAAAACCACAAAGTTTACAAAATAAAGAAAAGTTCGTCAAAGACCCCATAAATAGAGAGGTTGTAGAGAGGACAACAAAATGACAAAGCCACATCCACCAAAAAAAGGCTAGCAAGGGCCACAAAAAAGACCCAAAAATACTAGACAAAATGCCAGCAACAACTAAACTTGGGACTTAAAAATTTCTGCTATCTCAGCTTCCATCTCGTTCATTTCCTAAACCCCCCTCTTTAAGATCTAGACCATCTGGGTAGTAGGAGGTGCTTTCCTCTTAAGGTTGGCACGGGTCCTCTTTGATATTCCTTGGTCCTCATTCTTGCTTTTATCCTTGTCCTCTTCCAGATCAACAACCAACAAGCCCTATTGTGACTTTTCCAACTTTTCAGACATTGCATTGATGATAATGGCATTGTGCCCTACCATTCTATGGTTTTGTTCCACAACAATTTTCATATTATTTTTTATTTTAACAATTTCAGCTTCCAAAGTCTTATACTTGTCCTCAATGTCATCATATCCCATTCTAGTATTATTCTTTTTCCGTTTTCCTTCTTCATTTCTCAGAGCAGACAACTTCAATTCCAATTCCTCCAACTTGCTATTTAGAACCCTATTTCTGAGATTAAGATCATTAATTTCTTAATAGGCCCATTTCATAACCCTAAAAATGTCACCAACGCCACTTCTAGCAGAGGCAAGGATATCTCCAGACTGATCCTAGTCTAAAATGAGGTTAAAATCATCTAGGTTAGGGGAGCTTGGAAATATGGTACCATCATCTTTGAAAGAGGTAGGAGGGGTAGAGATAGAGTTTTTGCTAGCTTTAGGGTTTTATACACTTTATGTTAGATTCCATTGGGAATTTTTGATTATTTTTCTCTTGCTTATAATCTACATCACACAAATAATTAAATTGTTTTAACCAAAATTTGTCTATGGTACTTTGTTGCTAGCTATGAAAAGATCATTAGTTTGTATTATAAAGAATTAATGCAGTGGCCAAATTATGGGGTGGCCTTATATAATTGTTACCTGATTTTAGCTTTTAGCTGAAATCAAGTAACCTAGTTTTTGTTCTTTTCATGTTGTTTAAACATTTAAAGATAAACCATAAAACTGATAGTTTCAATATGCATAAAGGAGCGATTGTAAAAATAAGCAAATTAAATTTTGTCATTTCAATGGTGCATTACAACAAATGAGAAAGAGAATCATGTATTCAAATGTCATTTCTTTTATTGATAATCATTAAGATACATGTCCCTCACAAGCCAAGGGAATAACTCTCTTATTCAATGCAAATATGAAACAACTCATACATGAATAAGTAGAATGAAACAAGAGAATGTGCATGTAAGAATGGAACCAGTCATTGCCTATGAATGACTGGTTACAAGTCATCCATTGTCATGTTGCTGCTGCCCCAAACCACTTGTGTCCCTCCCAGCTCTATAGCGCTCCTCACCTTGCATCTAAAGAAAAAATGATGTTAGAGTGAGGCTCTAAGCAATGAATGATTCAATCCTTACATACACACCTACCTATGCATGCATAAACTGATCCATAAATGCATTAAACAAGAACATCCGACATATGCATTTATTTTCTACCTGTTTGTTTCATGTGCAGATTTAGGACAGGTCTCATTATTGTTTCATTATCAGATCAAATACAACATGTGGGGTAAATTTGGCTCCCACAAGGGTAGAGCTCAACATTATTTGAAAGAAAAGGAAATTTAGCAACTTGATCAAAGATTTATCTCTTATCAATGCCTTAAATCAATATGGAATCACACAAGTTGATCAACTTTCATTATCAGATTCAAAAGATGCAACATACTGTGCTGATATGTCTTTCAATCTTCTTAAGTGGACCCTTGATCCATTTTATAGAACGAAGTGATTTTGGAGATGCATCAAGCATCTTCATTGATCCATCAAGTTCAATTATGTAGTGTCTTCATGGATGCATCAAGTTCAATTATGCATCAAGTGTCTTCATAGATGCATCAAGTTCAATTATGCATCTTTTAAACAATGAGGAAGCATTTCAGGTTGTCATCAAGCCCCTCTCACCACAACCCTATTGGGAAGTCACTCATCACATAGGAAAGTGAGCTGGTAGGTCACCCACATATGTGATAGGTGGCTGTCCAATAAAGTTAGAATGAGGAGACCGTGTATTTGTTATACATAACAAAGAAAATAACAATGGTTGAATCAAGGTCATGATACAAGTACAAGGACAACACCTTTGCAAAAGCTACAGAAGGAAAAGGGAACTAATAATGTTCATTCATAGGTGTACTTGTGAAAATGAATTTAAAGTGAAGGTCATTGTCATTGGAAAGGGGTAGTTCACAATGATCTCATGCAATAGGACAACAACAATGATATATGATATGGGGCGGAAAAGGTTCTAAGGTCTGAATGCAATACCCCCCCATTTCCGAAAGAGGAGAGCTTCCAGCAATCAACATTTCCTCCTTATTAGAAGTTCAAAGAATGCAGAAGATAGGGAGAGAACAACATTCTTCTTGAGGTAATCAAGAGTTGATGGAGTTTCTTTAGAAGCTAAAGGAACTAGATTTGGGATAATCTCGACCAATGACAATATCAATTGTGATGGTCAGATGCAAAGAGTGTTCATATACAGAAAGGATTAAGGATGAGTTATTAGCTGGAGGTGTTCATTAGGAAATGAAAGGTGTATAGAGCCTGTGAATTACACCCGACTGTGCAATGGCATTAAATCATTTATCAAAACTCTTTTACTCACCAGGTAGCATTTGTTTGTGGAACAATGCATAGATGTAGCTCTTGTTCTAACTGCCCACCTCTCAGGAAGTCTCATTCAATTAAAAAGGTTTAGTAATGAAGCTTAGTATGGTCATATAACTTCCACAATCTGGTTGCTCATTAAAGTTTCTAAATCCTCTTCTATATCACATTCAAGAATCAAGCACAGTTTTACAGAAGATGTTATACAAGTTTTGAAATCACTGGATACAGTCTTGAGTAAAGCCAAGGAACTTGTATGAGATATGGTCCAACATGTAGCAATGTGAAGGAACTAATAAAAAAAAAAAAAAAATGGTGCAAGTCCCACAATGATCTTATTCCATACTCTATTGCTAAGGTAACCATCTCAGTTTATTCCAAAAAAGGAAAGATCATTCAGATGATAGTATACCTACAAATTAAGTGAACATGAAACTTCGGAATAGTGCATCTTTTCATAGGCCAAGAAAAATGAAGACACCATGTACCTAGGTGTTTTAAAACAATTGAAAATTAAAATAATTTGCACAATCATCTTCATCTCTTGCAACATATCTGAACCTTTCAAAGAAAATCATGTTACCCACCTTGGTTTGTTAAAAATTTGTGAAAGAAAGTAACAATATGATAAAATCCTCCAGGAGTTGAAGAATGGAAAGGAATTCAAGTGTGTTTGATAGGCTGTGGTCAAAATGACCTTTGTTTTGCAAAGTATGGAAAACCCACCTGGGGGTTCAAAATCCAAAACAACATTGCTACAAAGTTCATAATATAGAGTGAATTTACAGACCCAATGCATTTTATACAAGAAAATTTTGAGTTTCTTCATGAAATCAAAATAACCCATCTAGGCTCTATCCAAATCCATAGACACAAATAAAAATGGAAAGGAAACCATCTGGGTTTGAATAGAAATGCAACAATGTGATAAAACCCCATTTTATTCCTTATTGGGCACGAACAAAGGCATGTTTGTCTTCACCAGGTCAATAACCCACTTGGGGTTCGAGAAAATCACAAACACAGAGTCTTTCAAAAGGAATTTTGAGTTTTGTTAAGAGAAAATCAGAAGCATGGTACCAAATTTCACTATGTTATAGGTCGTGGCCGAGAGATGGTCTTTTGTCTACAAAACAAAGAACCCAGTTGGGTTATTTTACAAATTGAAAAAAGATGAAGTTCCAAAGAAAAGCGGCTATTCTTTCCACAGCTGCTGACCAAAGGGTACATTTTTTCATGAAACAACGGTAAACAAAATAGAGTGTCTTCCATGACAAATGTAGAGATGGGGAAACAAAAAGCTATGCTTTATTCTCAAGGAAGAAACAAAACATGGGCTTTTGCTACTCAAATTGAGAGAAAATGGTCTTGTTGGATGCTTACAGGCTGTTGCTCAAATTTTGCAATATGTTGAAGTCTTGTCTCTCAAAAATAAGCTTAGTTCAAATCTTTTCATGGCAGCTATCAACCAGAAAACGACTTGTCTGAGAACAGGAATGAAGAAAGTTCATCAATGCGCGATAACGACTTGTGAGTTAAAAATGAGAGCCTCAAATGGATAAATGCAAGTTTGTATACCGAATCACGCGTATTACCTAAGCTTCCATGGAATTTTTTTAAGCAAGAAATTTCAAACTCCAGCCCGAGGCCAATGTGAAATCATCATTCTTTCAATGATTTCCCAAACCCCCCTCATGGTGGCCCGGACCAAATTTCAGTTCTTCCAAAAAGACCAAATGATGATGTTTTCATCATTTTGTTGTTTTACCATTAGGGTTTGACCCTTTGAGTGTTGGGATTTTTCTTCCCATGTTTAAAAATCCAACATGTGACATGTGATGGGGGTGGCAAACCACATGTTATTGCCTTAGGCATTTTTATTTCTTTATTTCTTTTCCCCATTCTTTAAAAACCTTGCCAAGTCTTCATACTATGTTACATGCTATCACTTAGGCATTTTATGCCTTGGGGTTTTCCCCTTTACTTTTACTCATTGCTAGGTGTTGTTCAACATATAAAAATGGAGTGTGCAATACAACAATGTGTTGCCATGAGACCCTTATGTGATGCCTTTATTTCCCCAATGCCATGCAAGGTGGAATTTTCTTCCAAGAGTCTTGGAGGTCGGCCTTTATTGCCAAGTGCTATTGATACTATATGCCTTTGCAAACCAATGAGTATGACATGTGTGGGAAGAATGCAAAATATGGTAAGTTGATAGTCAAAGTGCCTTAGAATCTTTTGAAAGTTTTTGCCATAGCATTACATGTTACATTTTATTGCATATTTGAAGATATCATGTAAGTGATTTGAAAATCACTTTTATTGTGGCTTTTAGTGGAAATGTAACACAAGAAAATAGTGGGGCCCTTTTATTTGAGCCTAACTGTAAAGTGATTTGTTAATTGATGTTTTTATAAATCACTATATTCAATGCTTTAAAAGCCATGTGTTTTCAAAAAACACACATATTGCATGATGGGGAATGTGGTCAAATGTTGAAATAGGACCAATGATGATTTGCAAAGGTGTGGGAAGTGTGAGATACTGTTTAGACTATTTTGGTGGAAATGAGGCCAGCTGGAGGTATTTTTGTCACACTTTTTTGGTGGAAATGAGGCCTTTTATGTTTTATCTGACCAAAATCTTCTAGGACATGTGTTGGAGGTTTTGGTGGGTGTTGGTTAAGTATGTTCATTTTGAACATTTTGAGGAGTTCTTTCTTTTTCCGGCTCAAGGATAGCTTGCATTTTCTTGGAGTTGTTTTTCATGAGGTTGTATTGTAACTCAGATAGGCCTATTCTACAATAAGTACTTTGAATTAATAGCTTGGAGTATT
>VDFB02021614.1:84704-122674 GCA_007258455.2 Sequoia sempervirens
TATATATACATATATATACATATGTATACATATATACACATATATATACATATACACACACATATATATATATGTATATACAGATACATACACACACACACACATATATATACATAAATATATATATATACACACACACATACATACATATATATACATATACACACACACACACACATATATATATACACATATATATAGATAGATAAGAATTATCACAACCCACACCTTTTGCAACCATCAACGCATGCAAAGAACACAAGATAACCTCCAACCACCTTCACAAAATTTTGACAACCGTGGTGGGTTGTGATAGTTTTTTGTTCATTTTTAGTAGTCCATGGAGAAAGAACAGGGGGAAGAGAAACCAAGTGGGAAGAGGTGTAATTGAAGGAAGTGGGAAGAGGTGCATATTGAAAAAATTGTTTGTGAAGTATTTCTAAAATAGTTTAAGTTATTTTTGAAAGGGGACTGTTGATTGTTGCTTTGTAGCTTATTGTAAATTTTTTGGTTTATGGGTTATGTGTAGCCACCATTGGTGGAAGAAAATACTCTTTATTTATTGCATTTGATGTGTTTAGTAACCTCCACCCATCCTCGCAAAAGTTGCATGAAGCTTAATGAAGCTTGTACCCTCACAGAATCTTACCCTCATTGCTTATGGCTCCCATATCAGGTATAGCAATAGATCGAAACCAAAAAATTCCTTGTTGAAAATTTATGAGACATTCACTTTGTTCCCTAGGGCATTAAACGAAAGCTATTATTATGACCATCACCAATACATGCAAAGCATATACATATACATATATACAAATGTATATATGTAAATAAATATAGTAGTTGTAACCATGGAGGGCAAGCCTCTATGAAGGTGTAAGTGTGTGTAGTAGTAATGGTTATCTACATACATACATACACACACACACACACATATTGAGAGGAACCAACAAAGATTCAATGAGGAACAAAAGTAGAAATATAATCATTTCTCAACAAACTATATGTGTGTATATATGTATATTTTTGTACCTATATATATGTGTGTGTGTGTGTGTGTGTATGTAAAGCCTGAATAGTGTTAGCAATGTAATTCCATTGTAGACATGGCTACAAAGTTGAAGGAGTAAACAGAATCCCATACCCAAAAAAATGCAATGTGAAGGTCATGTGAAGACATACTATTTTTCCCTCAACAAAACCTAATTGAAAATTGAAACAATTTGGGCTTGCCAACAACATCTTTTTTATTTTCTCTATCAACGTGGCTCAAAAAATGCCACCCTGTTCCCAAAGCAACCAACAACCTCCTCTTCCACCTTTTCACAGCCATCAAAAGGCCAAAAATCTAGAAGGCTGACAAAATTTTTGGCCAAAGCTATAACCCATCCGCCACCTTTTTCCCAGACCGTAGGAAGTTTGAAAAATAGGGAGGTTGACAAAAATTTTGAGCAAAGTTGACACAAATAGCCATATATATATATATATCTGCATATGTGTATGCACACACTATACATATTCTACATATACATATATATACATGTATGTATAAAGATACAATACATGTACAAATACATACATGTATACATATAGATATACATATATATACATATATGTATGTACATACTACACATACTATACATATACATATATACGCTACAAAATATCAAATGTTATGAACATTATATATACATGTAAATGTACATTCATATATATACATGTATACATACAAATCTACATTTACATATATATGTGCACACATAAGTTTTATATGGACCACCCTTTTGCACGAATTTTTTTGCATAGGTCTATAAATGTGATTTTTAGCATTCTATGGCAATGGTTGAAATGGAAAATAATAGTTAATGTTATGCAATTCATGTCGTTGATGTCCACCTTAGGCTATATTGTCTCATTTGTGGCTTGCATTTACCATCTATGGTTGCAACACAACAAAATAGTCAATGTTACATATACATATACACACATATTTATACACACATATATATATATGCATATAAATACATATATATACATATACATATACATACATATATATATATACACACATATATATATATATGTATATAAATACATATACATATATGTATATATATATACATATAAATACATATACATATACATATATATACATACATATATACATACATATATATACATATATATATATACATATATATACATATATATACATATATATATACATATATATACATATATATATACATATATATATATACACATACATATAAATATATATCACAAAAAAACTGCACAACAACAAACTAAGCCAAAAAAAATAACCGAGGCTAGCCATCAACAATTGGCAATTGTGGGTTTTTCCATGTGGGTTACTATTGGCTATATTGTTCTATTTATGGCTATGGTTCTATGTGAATGGTTACAAAATAGTTAATTTGGAGTGTTTTTGTTGAATCTTCAAATCAAGATTTCTTGTCTTTTGTGGGTTTTCGCATTTCCATGACTATTGGAAATATTGTTTCATTTATGACTTTTGTTTTGTGTGAATGGTTGTAAAATAGTTAATCTGTTTTGTTTTTGGTGAATCTTCACATTTGGGTTACCATTGAAACCAATATTGACTCATTTAGGGTTTTCATTTTCATGGTGAAGGTTTTGAGTTGGTTTATTACTGGGAGATTTCTGTGCTTTGTGGGTTTTCCATGTGAGCCACTGTTGGAAGTCATGTTTTTGTGTGCATTAGTTACAAATGAATGAAATAGTCAATATTATGTAGGTTGTGTTGTTTTAGGGTTTATTGTTTCCTTTTTGACAGGGTTCTCTTGAAAAGAGAGTATATAGTTTCTTCGCAGTAATATTGTTCGATTTATGGTTTGGCTTTTGCGTGCATGTTTTTGTTTGGATTTGTCACTATTTTTTTTAGTGTTTTGTGCATTTGGCCATCTGGGTGACTGTTCATAACAATATTGTTTCATTTACGTCATTTCTTTTTTGGTGAGGGTTGCAATGCAATAAAATAGTTAATGTTATGTAGTTCATGTCGCTTTGCTTAAGGCATTGTTCACTATTATGGTATGCCTTATGCTATATTGTTTCAGTTATGGCTTCCATTTACCATAGCAGCCCTTGTCTTGTTCTTCCTCATTCCAGACAGGCTATGTATACATGTGTATGTTTCTAAAATGAATTTCTATGCAGTTATCGAAAACATATCGTTGGGTGTAATTCTCTGAGTTTATGTTGTTGTTGAAGGTAGTTGTGAGTGAGGATGGCAAGCTTCTGTGAAGTTTCAAGTGCATTCATCCACTATGGAATGTATGTGAATGTGGTTGGATTTTATCTTGCATTTTTAATGTAATAAAATATTTAATGTTATGTAGTTCATGTTGCTTTGCATAAGGAATTGTTCACTATTGTTGTCTGCCTTACGCTATATTGATTCATTTATGGCTTCCATTTACCACAACATCCCTTGTCTTGTTCTTCCCCATTATAGTCAGCCTATGTATACACACGTATGTTTGTGAAATGAATGTCTATGCAGTTGTCGAAAATGTATTGTTCAACGCCATTCTTTGGGTTTATGTTGTTGTTGAAGGTAGTTGTGAGTGAGGATAGCAAGCTTGTGTGAAGGTGCAAGTGTGTTCATCAACTATGGAATCTATGTGAAGGTGTTTGGATGTTATCTTATGTTTTATGCATGCACTCATGGTTGCAAAAGGTGCATAAATGTATCTATCTGAATTTTCAGATGCAAACAATAGTTAAAATATACTCATTTCTCAACACAGACCTATGAAAAAATTAAAATAATAAAGCCTTCTCAATAGCACATTCTCACAAACTAACAATCACAAACCATATACATAAATCTAATCAACAATAAGAAATTGAAATATATATAAATATGTGTATATATCTACACATATATTAATTTTAAAATACACCTAGTATAGCCTAAGGTAGACAGCAGTAATTAATAATAGCTAGTGTGTCCAAACATAGAATGAATAGCCATAATTATTTAATTCTATTCCAACCATAACTAGAAAACCAAATACATAAATCAAACAACATTCATTTCAACAATGACCCAAATGAAGAAAGCCACAATATAGCCCAAGCCATACAATAACAATCGACCAAAACTGCATAACCTTGACAATTTTATCCCATTGCAAACATGCCCACAAAATGCAAACATTAAAGAGAAACCACAAAATGTAAACATTAAAGAGAAACCCCTCGAAAGTTGATATATATAGATATATGCACAGATATATATGTATAGATATACACATATATATATTTAAACATATATTTTGATGTTAAAATATACCCAATATAGCATAAGGCAGAGAACAATAATCAATAATACCTAATGTAACCAAACATAGAATCAACAACATTACTTATTTTATTTTGTTCCAACCATAACTAGAAAAAAAATTTCATAAATCAAACAACATTGGTTTCAACATCCACCCACATGCAGAAAGCCACAATATAGCCTGAGGTATACAATAACAATCGAAAAACACTCCATAACCTCAACAATTTTATTTCGTTGCACACATACCCACAAAATGCAAACGGGTATGTGCAGGATCATGGTGCACCAAAAAGTGGCAATATTATGAGGGTATGTGGCTAACGACTTTTTTTTCACCCAAAATTAATGAAACGAAAAGGGTTTTTAGAGGAGATTCTCAGCTTTCCAAAAATATAAATTATGATTTAATTTGAATTTAATAAATTATTATTATTCATTTTCTATTAGAATTATGACTAAAGTCTTGATCGATAGGCTGATTGAAAAACATCTATAACTTTCAAAGCGGTATCATATTTTTTGAATCCAAAACATGCTTCACATACTATAGGATTAAAAAATAAAAAAATTAAATTTCATGAAGTTTTGACCAAGTTAAGGTGGTCAAACAGGAAGTTTTATATTTTCTAAAAGTTGTAATAAAAATTCATAATTAATTATTTACTTGGAAAAAAATTACAAAAATATGCATCACATCCGGACATGAGTCCTCTACTTATATATAAAATCTTACAAAAATATTATCATTTTATTATGGTTAGGGTTCGGAAGACACTTGCTTCTTATTTTTCCTTGAAACTTAAGTACTCTGCATTGAAATTTCAAATTTTCACCAAATAGATTTTATTTATTTTTAAATAAACCTAGTATTTTAGAAACTACATTCAATTTTCTACAAATTCTATTCTTACATATTTTTGAAATAATATAGATAACTTATTCAAATATTTATGTCAAGTTGTCTAACACTGATTTTTCTAAAATTTTTGCCACTTAAGGGCCTATTTTTTGCATGATGATCCTGCACATACCCAAACATTAAACAAAAACCCTTCAAAAATTGATAGTAACAAGTGTTGATGGTGTTTTCTGCACAGCAACAACTCAGACAAAATACAATATCCTATCTCTTGAAAGGTAATCTTCAACAATAAATTACTGAAAATCACCCCAAGGTCTCTCGGGTGTTAGGTCATAACAATGCATAAAACAACTCAGATAAAATGTGAAATGCTAGTAATCACAATCGGACCTTACTACAAGCAAACTGTATCTTTCAGTTTATCATATTTTGCAATACGATGATCTTTAATCCTAAATTTAACCAAATGATAAAGAAATAGCAAAAGATAAGGATGCGAGGATATAATCGAATCTAAACTACTCCTAGAATGAATAATGTAAACAATAGATATTTGGAATGGACCTATCTCAAATAACCAGTTCCTGATCGACCCACAATGCAATCTTACAAGAACGGTGCAATCTTCTAAGGTATTTAAATTTTCAAATCATAGACTTGCATCTATAATCGAACTTAAGCACATCAAATATATATGGTCCAGGTTGACTTCACCAGCCTACTACAATCAGATAGTTACTGGGAGTATAGACCAGAGACAACTACAAACATTCCAAATATGAAATCATAAACATCATTTATCCAACTGAAACTAATCTATTTCTGAATATTAAACCCTAAATCTTCAAGGAATTTAAAAGATGGAACAACAAGAACCATGCAAGATGAAATAACACAAAGGATTCCACCAGGAAAACCACAATGTCTCCAATTGTATTAATCACCAAAATCTGCAACAATTCAACTGTTCTGATACAGTATTTGCTTCAAGAAAAGACTAAGAAATTCTAACTATTGCTCTTGCTTATCCCTATTAATGCTTAGCTAACCAATGTCTAACCCCTTACAATGAGGCAAGAATGCCAATTAATAACAAATTCCCCCCAAGACATGTCGGCCCAGCCAAACATTTTACAAAATAATAAAAATTGCCAAAACAGGTCGGCCAAAGAAATGAACTAAGGAACACATTAAATGCCATCATCCAAGTAGGCTCTGACACAGTCCCCAAGGAAGTTCGGTCCAATGCATGCCCCATGGTAATAGGGAAGCACAAATCTCAAAATGAGCATTAACTGCCACTCCCTTTGTCTTTCTCCTGCACTGACGTCCCTTGGACCTTCGAGAATATTCCATCCAACTCAGCAATAGGTGGCAATGGCAAAACCCTGAGTCAGCATTTAATAGAGTCTGTCTCTTCCTTGGACCGCTCAACAATTCCGTTCCAGTCCTCCCTGTTGGCCATGTATCTATCTATCACTGCCAAGTATGTAGCTGCATCATCAAGTAGGTGGCCAGTGATAGCTTCATCAGAATCTGGGGCATAAACCTCATGCCACCACTCCTTCAATTGCTCGAGGCTCAAATATTTGGGGGCTATCTTCCTTCTGCCTGTCATCACCTCAAAGAATGCAATGCATCCGTCATAAACCGCAGTAAGCTCACCATCAATTTGTTTCTTTCTCTTCAAATTTTCTTCAAAGCCTTCTGCCTAATCTGCAATGCCTCAAACCACTCCCACGGTTCATCCAGCCTGGAGGAAGGAAGGATTCCATCTTTGGCCAATTGATCCTTGCCATGTCCCAGAATAGTCCTCGATTTCTGCAGCAGGAGATCCATGTCATTCTTATCCTGGGACAAAATATACTCCAACAGCTCCTTTGCTCGGACTGCATCCTTTCCTAAAAATAAAACTGTCTTGATAGCATCATCCCCTTTCATCTGGACATCCATCAGCCAATCAGTAGCATCTTGAGCGGAGGCCTTCATCTTTTCAATCCCGGAGATTGTCTCCTTAGGCAGAAAACCCGGAGTAGTAGAGGAAGAGGGGTGGAGAAACTGCAGAGGCTTCATCACCTCTTCCAAACTCTTCCTCAATCTTTCATTCTCCCTTTTCAACTCTCGTTTGGACTGAGTCTCCTTTTTTAATCTATCAATAATGATGGCACTAGACCCCTCAAACTCCTCAATATCTTGCTCCAGAGAGGCTGGCCCAAGGTTAATAGTTTGGACATTATAGTCCTGGCCTGTAACATCATCTCTTGTTTTATCCACGGCAGGGGTAGCAATGTGAACTACCCTGTTATTCATTTCATCCCTTTCCACCTGGGAAATCACCTTAGCGGCTTTCTTCTTCTTCCCTTTGCCAATCTGAGACAGCATTTCATCCTAGTCTAATGGAGTGTCCTCAACAATCACCTGTTTCTTCCTGGCAAGCTCCTTCTCCAACCAGTCCGGAGCTACAGGGTTAGTCTGGATTCCTTCTGTTCTTGTTTCTCCTGGATCTTCTGTCACTTTCTCTTCCTCTGCGGCCATCACCTTGACCTCCTCCTCAGTTGTTACTTTGTCATCTTCTTTCTCCAGAATCCGCTTGGCTTGGTCAACCTCCTCAAGTCCTAATTCTGGAAGCACCGGTGATGGAGTCCTAGCAGGGATGCTTTCCTCCGGCCCAGGTGATCCACGACCTCTATCACTCTCCGGGGAATCCTCGTATTGCACCAGCGGAGAAGTGTGTCTCTCTTCTGTTTCTACCTCAAGCCGAGCTGCTTCACTGAACAGTGTTCCTTCCTTGAACGGTTCTGCCTCCCCGCCAATTTCTTGCTCATCTGGATTCTCCAGTTCAAGTACACTCGGCGGAGGAGAAACAGGCTTATCCTGCTCTTCAACTGGTAGTGTTGGGGAGGAATCTTTCGGTTGTGTAGCATCCTTAGGAGAAGGAGTTCTTGATTTCCTGGTATAGACCTTTGTTTTCTCACCCCCTGAACTCTCTACATCCACAATTGGAGGTTCATCCTCCGAAGCAGTTTGATCTTTCTTCTTCGCCGTCCTTGTAGTTCTTGTCTTCTTAGGTGGTGGAGGAGCATCCTTCTCTTCAGCCTTCTCCGTTTCCTCCTCATCAGAGGACTTGCTGATTGTCAGGGTCTTCCACCTACGCTTGCCTATTGGTTTCCTCCTCGTTATAGGTTCAGCTCCCTTAGGACCTCTGACTTTAATCTTGAAGGGTGACGTTTTTGCTAATTTCCCTTTGGGGTCATCTTCCCCGGATTCTTCAGAAGTCGACATGGGGTTGAGATTTCCCATCAATTCAAAAGTGCAAGTTACTTTCGCATTCTCCAACTCCCAGATTTTGTGCTTCACCCAAGAAAGGGTGAATTTCATCACAGAAGCCATCAGATCTTCCAACTCTGTCACCTCGGCCTCATTCCAATCAATATCACTGACTGACCTGTCCTTTATAGCCTCATAAACATGGTCTTGAACCAATTTCCCGTCATCATCAAGCTGATTCGGAATCAGCTTAACATTATATTGTCTAATTACCTCCACAGGCAGCCTGGAATACCTTTTCTTCCTTGCATCGAGGTCATCCTTGATATTGACCCAGTAGTCTTCTAAGTCCTCCTTGTGTCTATATTCCCGGGTAGCCTTCTTCTGAGCCTCTCCAGTTACATCAAAGTTCATTCTCTTAGAATGGAAAGAGAATCCATAGGCTGCTAGCTCCTCACCTGCAGTGTGAGCCGATTGGATGGATGGGAAAATCTCTCCCACGCCAATCCCAAGAGGGAAGTCTCCTCCAAAACCAGTCTTATGCTTTTCCTTCTTCACCACTGCATCAAACTCACAGATTTGTCGTACAACTTCCAGCAGCACAATATGGTCAGTGGGATACCGAGGCAACCTGTAAGGGGCAACTGGGCATCCATCAATCTGGAGGTAAGTAAATGTAGGGAACTGGATAAACCACACTCCGTAGTTCTTGATTAGTCCTTTTGCTCCATTGGATAATCTAATATGCTTTGCATTTTGAAGCATCCAGGTAATATACATTGTGAATGCATCATTGGTCCTCCTGTAATCCTTATGCCCCAAATGTAGCTCTGGATAAACCTCATAGATTATGTCCTGCCCAATGGTTCCCCTCGGAGTCAAACCTTTGTAGGGATAGGAAATGGCCAGCACATACATAATGTAAGAAGACATAGTGAATTTCTTCGCCTCAAACATTTCTCAGTTGTTTGTCAATCTCAGCGCTTATGAGCCCTGCCCAGTGATAGTTCATGCCTTGACTCATCTTGGTGATCACATGGACCATCCAACTCTCTAACACTCCTGCACTTCTCAATCCTGCCACCCTGCTCAGCAATGTAATGGCATCGTAGACATCTGACCTGAATTTTACCCTGTGCAGTTGTTTGGGCAACTTTGAATAGTGAGATTTTGGCTTCTCCAGCCATGAGTTGATCATCTGCTGAGCCTTGGTTGGCTCATTCTCATAATAATTCCTGGCAGTGTCAATGTTCAATGCACAGACCGAAGGAAGATCTGGCATGCTGAAGGCTCGTGCAATGGAGGCTGGACTGAAGTTCGCCAAGACCCTCCCCTCAGTGTTGACCACCATCTGTGTATCAAAGTCATACTGTCTAGCACATTCTAAGATCAGCTCATAACACTGAACCGCTGGAGGGAAACCCGCCACATGCACCAATCCAAAGTTCATCATTCCTCGTCTCAAAGTTGACAGATCCTTCTCAGCCGTTCTTTTTTTGAACTCCTCATATCGCCATGCACCAATGTTATTGTCAGATACATTAGCCCACACAGAAGATATTTTACTTTCTGGGAGCTGGTTCTTCATATCCAGTCTCAATCGTTTTGTCTCAGAAATGGATGATGCTCCTGCACCACCCTTAGACTTTCCAGCAGTAGGTTTGCTTGATTCAGCCTGCATATCCAAAAATCGTCATTAGAATTCAATTATGAAGCTTATTTCAATCCAAAAGGTTAGCACAAATCATGTAAATCCATCAAGATCCATTGCTAACTACTAATCTATCGAGATCCGAAGAAATCAGATAATCCAGGAAAATCACGCAAACCGGGAAAATACCGTCAGGGCAGAATTTTAAAAAAATCTGACCCAGACGGATTCCTGCTGCCAAAGCATCATTAGTCAAATAAATCATTAGTGCAGATGAAAAAAATCAAAGGATAATCATTGAATTCACTCATTGGCAACAATAAATAAGCATGAAACAACCGTTCCATTAATCCTATCGTCGAAACATTTGAAAGGACACAATCAGACAGGAAATCTGAAAAAATCCGGATGGAACGGATTTTTGTGGACGAACCAAAATGCGCCAGAAATAACCCAAGCCCATGGAATAAGCCCAAACCGGGAAAATCCGGGAGTGAGGAAATTCCACGACGACCTCGGAAACCCGAAAAATGACGAATGCGAACCAAAACTCCAACGATCACGGGATCAACTCCACCTGAGCTCGAATGATCTCAAAACCGATGATAAGTAACAAAACTCAGGACGCAAAGGATTTATACTTCTCAAAAGCACGTAAAGGATGAACCCCCATATCAAAATAATGATGCCCTAATTGAATAATCAAATTTTTGCCATTAAAACCAGAGCAAGCTTTAGGGTCTTAAAATATTAGCTAAGGATTTACCTAAAGCACTCGAATCCTCACAGGATGGGGAAGCCAACATGATATAGGGACGAAATCGCTCAAAACACAGTAAAACCTTCCATTCTGGGCCGAACACCAAGGGAAACCCTAATTTCGCATAATAACACATTTCGCGCCCAAAACAAGCAAGCAATCCGACCCAGAATCCCGTCTAAAGGATACATGCGCAATCTTATGGATAAATAAAGCTCATAGGACATAGGAATAGGGTTCCATCATACAAACAGGTCAAACCCCGACTCTATAAATATGAAATCATAATCAAGCAGGAGCCGACCCAAATCTAATAATACCCAATGCAAAACCCTCAATCACCATATAAGCAAAACGGAAGGGGAGCGACTACATACCATGGATCAAAGCGAACAAAATTTGAGCTCAGAAAGTTGACCACATAGCAAACACGTCCAAGCGATGAAAACACTGACACCAGTGCTCAAGCAATCCTTATGCAAACAAATTAGAATCGATTCTCAGAGCTCAGATGGAAATTTGAAATCACCGGAGCAAGACAAGGAAGCAATGAAGTTAGAATGGCACTGAAAATGCCCTAAATCAGCCCTTATACCCGTATGAGTAAAGGTACCTCAACCATTAATGCACGACAAGACACCTCTGACAAGTCCGGAAACCCAAGCCCCAAGCGAAATTTTGGAAAATCCCAGAATGCGTGGAAACACGGATTTCGAGGAAATGTAGAAACTGGGGAAATGAGGAAAGCCGGGATTTTGGTAGAATCCAGGAAAATCCACCAGGACCAGAAAATCCCGAAGTAAGGCAGAAACCCGGAATCGGAGAATCCTGCCAGAAACGGACAAGGAACCAGGTCCCGGGAAAATCCGCCAGCGATGGAAAATCCCGGATCCAGGTGAAAACCCGGACTTGGCCAAAAACTCAATTTCAATCAATTCCAACCTCAAGACAAGGTCAAAGCCAGCAAGATCAACATGTCAAGACCCTAAGATGATAAATCCAATAGAACCAAAGGTCAAGACACCAAGAAAAGGGTCCCTACTCCAAGTGGGGCGTGTGTGCAAAAACTGCACAACAACAAGCCCATAGGAAAATCATTCCTTTCTCAACACAACCTCCTCGAAAATTCAAATAATACACCCTTTTGAACAACACCTTCTCCAAAATGAAACAATATAGCTTAAGTAGCAAAACTATAATCAACATTGCACAATGGAAGCTAACACACAACATATACAATTGAATATTTCATTCCATTTCAACCATAACCACAAACTGTAAGGCATAAATCAATAAAAAAAATCACAGCAACAAATCCATGCAAAACCATACACAGAAAAAGAAAACCATAAATCAAACAAGATATTTGAAACAATCAACAGTACCTTATGGTAAATCAAGACAATAACAATCGACAAAAACTGCATAAGGTCAAGGATTTCTCCCCATCGCCAACATATCCACAAAATACAAGCCATAAAGAGTGACCCACAAGAAATCTATATATATATATATATATGTACATATATATGTGTATATATATACACATGTATACATATTGATATTAAAATATACCCAATATAGCCTAAGGTAGAGAACAATAATCAATAATACCTAATGTAACCAAACATAGAATCAACAACATTACTTATTTTGTTTTGTTCCAACCATAACCAAAAAATGAAAGCCATAAATCAAACAACATTTGTTTCAATAGCCACCTAGATGCAGAAAGCCACAATATAGCCCAAGTTATACAATAAGAATTGACCAAAACTCCATAACCTTAATAATTTTAATCTTATGTATATATTGATATTAAAATATACCCAATATAGCGTATGGAAAAGAACAATAATCAATAATACCTAATGTAACCAAACATAGAATCAACAACATTAATTATTTTATTTTTTTCCAACCATAACCAAAAAATGAAAGCCATAAATCAAACATTACTTTCAACAGCCACCCACATGTAGAAAGCCACAATATAGCCCGAGCTATACAATAACAATCAACAAAAACTCCATAACCTCTACAATTTTATTCCGTTGCAAACATACCCACAAAATGCAAACAACAAACATAAACCCTACGAAAATTGACAATAACAAACCCATACAAAAAAACACTCCTTTCTCAACACAACCTCCTCAAAAATTGAAACAATACATCCTTTTCAATAGAACCTTCTCCAAAATGAAACAATATAGCTTAAGTAACAAAACTATAATTGACAATGACCAATGGAAGCTAACAAAAACCGTATAGGATTGACTATTTTATTACATTGCAACCATAACCACAAACCGAAAGCCATAAACCAAACAATATTGGTTTAAAGACCGACCCAAACAAAGAAACCCACAAAACACAAAAAATGACAGATAGGAACCCATGAAAATCCATAAACACAAAACGTGAACCTTAAACCAAACAATACTCATTTTCACAAACTATATAGTCTTTTCTCAATAGCCCCTTATCAAAATTAGAACCAATCAACTTTACCTTATGGAAAATCTAATCAAACAATATGGAAAATGGTTTTTTCCATATGCACCTCTTCTCGCTTGTTTCAAACAAACCTCTTTCTGCTAGCTTTCTCTAGTTTGCCTTGTTTCTCCAAGCCTGCAAACATACGTAGATAACGGAAACCATAAACACAAACCCACAAAAATATCACAATATCAAATCCATGCAAAACCATGCACAAAAAATGTGAACCATAAATCAAAAAAGACATTTGAAACAATCAACAATACCTTATGGAAAATCAAGCAATATAGCCTCACATAGACCACGAACCACAAATCAAACAATATCCCCAAGGGTTTCTTCAACATGCACCTCTTCCCACTTGCTTCAAAAACACATCTTCTCGCCAACTTCCCTGCACAAAAATGGGAAAAATATTATCATAGGCAACACTTTTATTTTGCATTTCCAACCATCTACCTTTGCAAAAAACACAAAATAACCTCCACCCACCTTCACAAAAGTTGCACAAAGCATAATCTAGCTTACACCCTCACAAAAGCTTACCCTTGTCCCTCTCGGCTCTCATATTAGGTATAGCAACAGAATGACACCAAACAATTCCTTATTGAAAATTTCCTCAACATTTGTTTTGTTCCTCGAGGTGTTAAAGGGCAATTGTTATTACGATGATCCCCAATATACACAAAGCATATAACAATTAATGTTGATGTGAACCGGCGTTTAATTTCCACAACCTTCTTTATCCACGTGGCCTGACAAATGCCACCCTATTCCCAAAGTAACCAACAACCGCCTCCGACACCTTTTTCACAGCCATCGGTAGGCCAAAAATTTGGGAGGTTGACAAAAATTTTGACCGATGTTATAACCCACCTGCCACCTTTTTCCCAATCACTAGAAGCCTGAAAAATGACGAGGCTAACAAAAATTTTGAGCAAAGTTGACACAAATAGCCTATCAGCTAAATATGTACCTAAAAAATATAATTAATATACTACAAACAATATTAACAAATAAAATATATAAAAAATATTATCAAATAAATAAAATTTTGAAAAATAAAATTGTATTTCAAATAAAATATGAAAAATAAAATTATATTTCGAATAAAATAAGAGAAATAAAAAAAATGTATTAAAATTACAAGTAACACCGAACTTTAAAAGTGCAAAATAGAATGAAACCTATTCAAAAGATTAAAAAGTCAATTCATAATTATTGATTTATTATTATTATTATTATTATTATTATTATTTAAAATATATATATATATATATATGACTTATTTTTATTTATCAAAAAATCTATATTTAAAAAATATATATAAAAATATAATTATTATTTATATAAAAATCTAAGTTTAAAATATTTAAAAGAAAAAACAATACTTATTCTGTGTTTCCTTGATTTAAAGCTAAGATTAAACAAGAATGTAGTTTTTTTAATTATATACTATATTTTTAAATATTTTAAAAAAATTGATGGTTGAGATCATTTCAACAATCTTGCATCCTTCTCTACAATTTGCAACCATTGATTTTAAAAAGTAGGTTGTTCACTTCATATAAGGAACACCTTCAGTGTAATTATATAAGAAGTCAAAAAAGATTATATAAAATATTTCAAATAGCAATAGCTATCACAATAAATAAGAGTAAGAAAAATCAAGTGGATTGTCTCAAATCAACAACCATCAACAATTGAAAGATCAAACAAAATTTAACAAAGATAATCAATTATCCACTCTTATCATTTTTGAGAAGATGAAGAAACAAAGTAGCTTGTTTAGAGGATAAAGAATCCTCAACAAAAACATTTCATCCTTGAGGAGCCTTAAAAACACATTTAGCCACAAAATAAACAATAACATTTCATTCTCAAAGAATATAAATAAAGGAGGTGGAATCAAAGTTTCAAGAAAGATATTCAATTTGACCAACCAAACAAGTCAATTCTAATGAAAATTCATTAGATGTCTCTTTGTTCAAAAAGGAAACTAAAACCATATAATCCATCTCACAGATCCAAAGATACAAGAAGAGTATGAGTTTTCATCTAATTATCAGTACCAAACACTAAAGCAATATAGAAAAAAAAGTGAACCAAACTAGTACTATAATGTCTAAGACCACCAATCACAGTTGCACCAGGATTACCCTTAGAGGAACATTCAATGCTATGTATTTTAAAAACACCCATAGGGGGAGGTGACCATTTATCAACTCTATTAACCTTATGAGTATATTTTTCTTGAGAAATAGAAGAAGCAAATCTAGTCAAACAACCCAAATCTAAAAAATGTTTACAATCAAAAGATCAAAGAAAATAATAACTTAATCAAAAGAACACTTTGTTGCTAAAAATTTTTAATTGACTATAAAATATTCTTCTAAACATATTTAATGATAATTTGATGTCCCTAGTGAGATCCAATGATTTCTTTCAAACTAAATTTTATAAAGGAGAAATTCATGACCAATATCCCAACAACTAATAAAAAAGGAGCAAGAGTGCATCTCAAACTAGCCAAAAAATGCAAACAAGGATGTAATGAATAAAAGGTTGGTTTCAACAATGTCACCACTACCTACAAATACCCTCAAAAAATGGGCATTGATAGAAAACATGAGTGTAGACATATAAAATTGACCATATTTGATCAATTTATCCTTTTTTCATCTAATTTATCTATAATTCACATTAATTAAATATTCTATTAGTTAATTAATACTCTCTAATTTCCTATATTTTCCTAAGTCCTATTCTAAGGTAAATAGTTTAATTTAATTATTTATCTACATCTATCCAACCTTACCCCTTATCTCATTCCTCAAAAAATTAAATAAATAAGCTATTTATATAATTTACCCTCTTACATGTCCCATCCTCCATATTCTCCCACTTGCACTAATCCTAATCCTAATCCCCACCTAAACTACACACTAATAATTTTCACACACTTGATTTTTTATTGATTCAACCCTCCACATCACATCAAGCACATGGGTCTTGTATCCCCAAGGGAAAAATCTCCCTCTCAAACCCTCTCATTGTGCCACTTGGCATAATCTTGTGGCTTCAGAGTCCCACTCATCTCAACCCCTGATCTCCATAAAGTAATCTCAACTCCCCATCCATTTTCATCCAAATCATATATCCATCACTTAATTAGTTTATCAAGGATCTCACTCATTTTCATTGGAGCACTATTATGTTGTCAAAATTTCTGGTGAGCACACATCCAAATCAAAAATCGTGGAAAAATCTACTCAACAAGAGGCTTGTTACTTTAGTTTCAGCTTTATTGCCTTATCTTGAGTGTTTGTTTTTATTTATGTGTTGTTTGGGTTTTATTACAATTTTCATTCACTTTAGACATTTTCACTACACAATCAAGCACATCCAGTGGGACCCACACTGCAGGTCTACTAGAAGTCATTTCTAGTTTTAATGAGTTTTTTCTTGTAGGTTTCTTCCACAAAGGTATATATGCTCCAAATAGGAAGATCCATTATGTAACACAAGCAACTTTTTCCCCATAGAGGCGGCTCTGCTTTGACCTCTAGCCACCCAGATACCCTTCATGGAGAACAAATGAATCTATATCTATAAAGGAAAATCTAAATCTATAGAGGTAGATACACTTGCACAGGGGTGGATATACTTTTACAAAGCCACCTTCACCCATAGTCAGATGTGCTCTAAATATATAGATATGCTTGTGCAAGGGTGGATACGCTTTTACAGAGGTTACTCAATTCATGGGTGGATCTACACCTATAGAGTTGGATCCACTCTGGACATAGGTAGACCTACATAGGAAAGGCAACTGTATATAGGTGGCCTTGTTCATACTTGAGTGGATCTGCTACTACATAGGCAGATATGTTCTTGAGCGATCCTACATAAGTGGATACACTACTTGGGTGGATCTACTAATACATAGGTGGTATGTTTTGTAAATAGGTAGCTTTGTCACTACTTGGGCAGATACGCTACTTGGGAAGGCACACTACTTGGGAAGTTCTACTTACTCTTGGGTGGCTACACTCTATACTTGGGTGACTACTTGTTTGGGTGGATCTTCCTTGTTCTTTGGTGACTACACTATATTCTTGAGTGATTCTACTATGTGCATTAGCGATACATAGGGTATAAAAAGTCCACTTCAAATGAAATTTTTACATTGTGCTTTATCATTTTCCTTTCCAAAAGCATTATATGGGAGCTTCACCCCCAAACCCCTATATGTGGGGGATCACATTGATCCCCCCACACTCCCTATTGTTGAGGTATTTTTTCCAACCCCCTTTGGGTTAACATTCACTTTATTTTGATCACGTTTTTTGTCTAATCATCTTCATGTGTAGCTTGATATTTTTTTCCAAGAGCACAAATTATCAAACTAATAATATTTCTTGTACAAGTTCACAATCAAATATCTCTTTTTTATCTTTAATACAAGTTCATTTCAATTTCTAAAGGGTCAATTTATTGTGTATTTTATTTGGGATCATTTTTTGAATTATGCTCTCTCCTTGCATTGTTTGATGAGGCTAGGGGTCATAAATCATAAATTGATCCAAGTCCTGTGTTGTGTATCCTAAGAGTGCCAACTTGCATGTATATGCTCTCTCAGGTTGCACTTCATGTAAGCTTGGATATTAGTAACACCTATCATTTATTTCCTTTTAAGAGGCCTTCTTGGGGATTTCATCACCAAAATTAATGACCTTAACCACATGAACCGGTGGGGTATATAAGGGTGGGTGCACAAAAATGGTAGGCAAAAAGTGGCCACTTTGCTTTTTCAACCCAAAATAGAGAAAACATGAGCACATTATAGTGCACTCACATTATGGGTTGGTAATAAAAAAACATGAGTGCATTACAATGTGCTCGTATTAAGTGAATGGTTTCACAAAATACAAGTTTATTATAATGTACTCACATTTTATCTTTCATTGAGATTTTTTTCTCTTTCTTTTTTATTTCTATTTTTACTCTCTTTTGTCTTTGTCTTCAAGGAAACTATATGTATACATGAAATTCATGTATATAGTTTTAGGATGTTTGAGAGTGGTTTTTTTATATCTAGGATTTATAATGCAAATTATAGTTTTTGGATGATCTTATAATTGTTTAAACTTAGTCAAATTTCAATAATCATCATGTCAAATTCAGTAATTTGGAGGTCTAATTTTAGTAATCAACAACTTGTAACATATCCCTCTCTTCCTCTCTCTCACCCTCCCTCCTCTCTCTCTCTCAAACTTTCCACTTTCCTCCTTCCCCCCCTCTCTCTCTCTCATTCTCTCTATGTCATTTTTCTCTCTCCATCCCTCCCTCCTTCCCTCTCTCTCTCTCTCTCTCTCTCTCTCTCTCTCTCTCTCTCTCTCTCTCTCTCTCTCTCTCTCTCTCTCTCTCTCTCTCTCTCTCTCTCTCTCTCTCTCTCTCTCTCTCTCTCTCTCTCTCTCTATAGCCCTTACTCCATCCACCCCTCTCTCTCTCATTATATCTCTATGTAATTTCTATCTCCTTTCATCCCTCCATCCCTTCCTCCTCCCCTCTACATCCCTCCTCCTCTCTCTCTCTCTCCCTCCATACCTCTCCCTCTGTCTCTCTCTAGACTTTGTCCCTCTTTCCCATCTCTATCTATCCTTCCCTACATACTTCTTTATCTCTCTCCATTTCTCTCTCTCCCTCCCTCTTTCCATCTCTCTCCCTCTCTTCCAATCTCCCCACCTTCCTCCTCTCTCTCCTTCCCTCTATACTTCTCTTTATCTCACCTTTCTCTCTTTGTCCCTCCTTCCCTCTATTTTTCTCTCTCTCTCTCCCCTCTCTCTCTCTCTTCTGCCCACCCACCTTTCATCTCTACTTATCTTTATCTAAAATATCCCCCCTCTCTCTCTCTCTCAAAGTAGAGAAAATAGAAATATCTTATTTCTTTTATTCTATCTTTTTTCTTCTCTGAAATGTGTATTTTTTCGGTAAAAGGGAAATTAAACAAGAAGTTAGAAAATGTTATACAAATATTTCCAAACAATAATAGCTATCACAAAAAGTAAGAGTGCAAAAAATTAAAGATATTTTCCACAAATCCACCACCAATAGAAATCTAGAGATCAAACAAAATTTAAGAAAGGAAATCAATTATCAACTCTTATTATTTTGAAACAAATGAAGAAACTAAGTAGCTTGGTTAGAGGATAATGAATTCTTGTCATAAAATTTTCATCTTTGAGGAGCTGAATAAACACATATAGCCAAGGAATCATAAACAACATTCTATTCTCAAGGAATGTGAACAAAGGAGATGGAATCAAATTTTCAAGAAAGATGTTGAATTTGAGAAACCAAAGAAGTTAGTCTCCAAGAAAATTCATTAGATAAATTTTTATTAAAAAAATAAAATAAAACCATAGAATCTATCTCATAGATAACCTCTTTCCAACCTATATCACAAGATTTCTCTAAAGATACAAGAAGAGTATGATTTTTCATTTGATTATCAGTACTAAAAACTACATCAATAGAGAAAAAGAAGTGAACCAAAATAGTACTATCATGTCCAAGGCCACCAATCACCAAGATTATCCTTAGAGGAACATTCAATAATTATTTTAAAAACAACCATAGGGGGAGGTGACCATTTATAAGTTAATTTTTTGAAAAATTAGCTTGAGCTAATCTTATTCTAAGTTTAAAATTTGTTTTTCTATTGGGAAGTTGGAAATAAATTATTTTTCAATCAAATTAATTAATTTGAAATTTCACATTTACTTAAGGCTTTTACAAAAACAAATTTAGTGTCTTGGATATTTTCTTAATGTTAAATTTCAAATAAGTTTAGTTTTATTTAACTTGCAAAAGGAATTTTTTATTTATTTCAAAAATTAGCAAGTAAATTAGTAATAAAAGGTATTTAGTTAAACTTAATCATTTTTTTAAAAATAGATTAATTACATTATTCCCTATATCAACATTATCTAGTTTAATATTTCTATATATTTTTTTAAAATATATATTATATTATTAAAAATTATTAAAATATTAAATATATTAGAAATTTAATAGTTATCTATATTTATTTTCAAAATATATTTATATTTATATTTATTGAAAAATATATTCAATTTATATTTATTATTATATATTTTATGAAATATGATGCATATTATTAAATATAAATATTATATACATGCACTCCCTTTTCCTCCCTCGCTATCTCTATCTCTCTACCTCTACCTCCTCTCTATTACTTTTCTCTATGACCTCCCGTATCTCTCACTCTTACCCACTCTATATATTCCTATCTCTACTTCTCTCTCTATATCACTTTCTATATCTTTAACTTTCTATCTTTCCATCTCCTCTCTCATCATCTCCCTCTTTCTATCTCTATTGCTCCCCCTATTTCTCTCTCCTTCCAGCGCTCCCTCCCTATATGTTTTTTATAAGAAAATGCAAGTTTTGAAGGGATCCTGAAACCCTTTACAATGAGAGAAGGCTGCAAAAGATAAAGCAACTACCACCACACAACCCCAAAAAAAAAATAGTTATTACAAGATGAACCTAGAAAAAAAAATAGCTAAACCAACAACAAAACATTAGCAAAAAAAAGTCGAACCAACAAAAACTAAAGCAGATGTCTAAATCCTTGGCTACCTTGAGATTGCTAGAGATAACATTATCATGCATCTCCACCACTTCTTCAAGCTCCTGGAAGGGAATAGCATCCCTCTTCTTGGTCTTTCTTATGGTTTGAACACACAGTCCTTCATCCATGCTCTTCTCCATCTAATTCTTTCGACTAATATCAGCAATAACCTCCTCATTCTCATCGAGGTCCAACTATTTACCAATCCACTTAAGGTATTTTTCATTCAGCAAAGTAAGCCCCTAAGCACTTGAATTGAGAGATTGATTATTGATTTGCAGAACAAAATTCAAATCATTACAAATTTTATTGACTTTATCTTCCAAGGACACCAACCTATCCTCACACTCTATATGTTATCTTTCTCAAACTGCTTCCATAATTCTCAAGTTATATCTATCTCTAAACATATGTCTCCCTCTCTCCTTATCACTACCTTTTTCTATTTCTCTCTACTTCTCTCTCCTCACTCTATTTATCTCCCCTCTCTCCCTCCCTCACTATATTTGTCCATATCTATCTCTCATATACACACATTCCCTCTTTCTCCTTCCCTACCTCTATCTCTATCTCTCTATCTTTTCACATATGTATACCTCTCTCTATTACTTATCTCTATCACCTTCTTTCTCTCTCACTCTTTCCCCCTCTATCTCTATCTCCCTATCTCTCCCTCCCCTTCTATCTATATCTCATTATGTCCACCTCTATCTCTTTCTCTCTCTCTCTCCTCTCTCTCTTTCTATCTATATCTCTCTACATTTACCTCCCCATCTATCACCTTATACATCTATATCCTTTCCCTCTTTCCCCCTTCTTTCTCTATCTTTTTCATCCCATCTCTTCCTAAATATCACTTCTATGTTATATCTTTATCTTTATTTCTTGTTCAATCTTCCTCTCACTCATCTCTCTATCTCTTTCTATCCATATCCTTCTCTACATATATCTCCCTATCTATGTCCCTATCTCTTTGTCTCTTTTCCTATCCCTCTCTATCTCTCTCTATCATCCTCTATATATATCTCTCCCTCTCTCTCTCCCTCTCTCTCTCCCGCTCTCCTTCCCTCTCTCCTCTTCTTCTTTCTCCCTCTCTACAAATATCTCTCTCTTCCCCCATCTTATCTCTCCCTCCTCTACCTATATCTCTCCCTTTCTCTCCCACCTCTCTATCTCTCCCCATCTCTCTCTCTCTCTTACTCCCTCCCTATCTCCCTATCTATTTTTATATCTCAACCTCTCTCTCCCTTTTTCTTCCCATATATCTCTAATATATTTCTTTATCTTCCCATTTATCTATCTCTACCTCTTTCTCTCTCTCTCTCTTCCCCTATTTCTATCTCCCTCTCCATATACATTTGTATTTATATACTCTTTATTTTTCTATCTTTTCATCTCTCCCTCTCCCCCTCTATATCTCTTTATGTCTTTATCTTTATATCTCTCTATCTCACCATATATCTCTCTTTATCTCTCCCTCTTTGTCTTCCTCTTTATCTCTTTATCTCTATATATCCCTCTCTCTCTCTCTCTCTATATATATATATATATGTCTCTATAAATTTGTCTCCCTCTTCCTCTCTCGTTCTATATTCACCTCTACCTTAATCTATTTTTCTCACTCTTCCTCTCTTGCTCTATTTTCATCTCTACCTTTATATTCCTCTCCCTCCTTCATGTCTAGAAATGTCTCCCTCTCTCTTTCTTATTCACTACATCTCTCCCTTCCTCTCTTCTACTCTATAACTTTATCTTTATTTCTTGCTCAATCTCCCTCTCACTCATCTCTCTATCTCTTTGTATCGATATCCTTCTCTACGTATATTTCCCTAGATCTTTATCTTTTTTCTTATCCCTCTATCTCTCTATATGGACCTCTATCTATATATATCTCTCTCCCTCTCCCTCTCCCTATGTTCCCCCTCTTCTTCTCTCTCCCTCTCTACATGTATCTCCCTATAATGTCACAAAATTGCACCTAGGGGCAATTCCACATTTTAGCACTTTGCCTAGCATTTATGAGACCCAAACACATTAATGGAAAAATTCTCATGGCTTAGAATTTCTTAATTCTAGCTCCATGTTGACCAGTGGTGAAGCAACAATATCTTAATGACACATTTCCGAAAAAATGATGCCTTGGATGCCTACGCAATGCGCGGATGTCCTAGCAATTTTCCAAGTTTGAAATAAAGAAACTCAAATCTTGACTCTTGACACATGTCCTGGTAGTTAGATTTTTAGGTGTGACAGATCTTTTCCACCCTTACACATAACAAAACCCCTCATTTTCTCTCATTTTTTGGGTTCATTCATTTTATCAAGCTCTCTCTTCAACTTGACTCTTGAATTTCCCTCATTCTTGACAAGCAATACTTCTATATAAGCGAAGCTCTACTGGATTGAGGTCCCTCCAACAACCAAAGCTCTCTAGTAGGAATTCAATGGTGTGTTTGTGTGTTTTAGAGGGGGTTAAGGCCTATGGGTAACACTCTCTCACTCTCTTCTATTTGCATCTCTTGCTCATTTACTAATTGGTGGTGTAGGTTCTACTCCTGAAGTGGGTTTTTCTTTCACCACTCCCTTTGTCCATTTTTGTTACACTCTCTTTCTATCTGGTTGTTCATGGAGGTGGGCACACCAAAATGGGGATCTAACTGTGGTAGGCCCCTATACAACCCCAACATTTTCCCCTCGTTCATTTTGTGTGTGGGTTGCAAAGCGGAACTTGGAGTGAAGACTCGAATGTCCAGTTGAGGGTAAGTTTTCTCCAAGTTCTCCTTGTACTTTTCCCATAGTTTTTGTTCTTTGTTTTATTATTTTGTTAAACAGGCCTCAGATCTAAGTTAGGAGATGAGACTATTTTTTTTGCCTAAGTTCCTAAGCTCTTTGCCACTCAAAATTCCAGTGCGCCATTTGGATGACAATGTGTCACGATGGCATCCTAAATCCGTGTTGTTGTCCTTTGGCCGAGAGCTCATTTATTGGATGTAGAAATATATAATTTTCACTCTCTCAAGATCTATAGTAGTCTTCTCTTATAATTAACATGTAGATGTTTCCTTTGTGATTTCTTCATTCAACTTATGTTGAGGTGGATAAGGGCAGTTTGTTCCCTAGGAATCTCTTGAGAATGAAGGGACTTGTGTGTAGTGAATCCCTCTTATCTCACATTTTGGTGAACCCGACGTGAAACATGTCAGGTCTACTTTTACAATGTCTCCATGTCTATGATAATTCCTTCTATAGGGAAGATTTTGACATGTTGGATGATGCTCTAGATGATTTCTTAGAAGGGCCTTCCCCTATTTGTAAATCTTTCAAATAAATCTCTTCTTCGCAAGTTGAAGAGTCAGTAAATGTTGTGGTGGTCTATGTGGTTCCTCCAAGCCCTCAAAAACCTGTCATTTACTTTACCCCAGCTATCCCTTCTCCAAGGAAGGATCATTCTGTCTATGGGATTTCATATCATGATGATTCACTAGACTTCTATTCAAGGTTCATAAAAGCTCTGGACTCTACTTCTTTCAACGTTGTTGGGAACACATATAATATAAGAAGAAACAAAAAAAAAATGGATTAACAACCCTCTTTTCCTACACAATCTACTCAAGTTACTACTTCCTTACCACCCTCCCAGCCAAGTTTTCCTTCAACACCTAAACATGTGACTAAAGCACAAGGATATTATAATCTTGTCAAGAACCTTCATGATACTCTGGCTAAGATCTCACTTTGGGATTTGCTTAAGACCACCCCAATTTATCAAGAAATGCTTTAGGAAGCCTTGCAGAAGATTCTCTTTCCTTCCTCCACTAGGCCGATGGATGTTAATGCGTTGATGGCTCATATTCATGCAGATTCACCAAATATTACATTCTATCTATAAGAACTCTCGCCTCTGGCTGTGCAGAAGCAAGCAGATCCTTTAATGATTGTAGTTAATGTTAATACTATTGGTATTATGTGTACCCTCATTGACATCGATTTAGCTCTCAATGTTTTTGGTATTGATCTACTACCTAAGATTAAAGTTGATTCATCTTCTCTAGCTACCTCTTCTTTGTACATTTGTGGGTTTGATAATGTCAACTACCAAGCTCTAGGCATGATAATACTACCTTTGTAGCTAGGCCTCATTACCTTACCTACTTTGGTTTATGTGATTCCTAGCCCCTTACCTTACAATCTTCTTTTGGGGAGACCCTAGATTCATGTTATGGGTGTTGTAACTTCTATTTACATCATTCTTTAAATTTTGTTGTAAATAATTGAGTGGCCACAGTTAAAGTTGACCCAAAAGTTGTTCACCTTTGTGAGTTACCAGTTGTTGGTCTGGCTTCGGTTGTCGCCACTCTTAAGAATTGTATTCCATCTTTAACTGTTGATGCGATGGAATGTTCCTTGGTGATACCCTCCGTGGAGGTTGTCCCCAAAGTGAACGTTGTTAAAGATGAACCACCTCAAATAGAAAGTCCTAAGCCTTCCCTATCTACTTCTTCTTTTGAATTGAAAGCTTTCCTTGGTGATCTGATTGGGGATCTTTGGAATTCTCTAAATTCTTTATTGGAGAATACAAGGTAAGCCCCAATTATTTGAAGTTTCCAATAACCTCGAATGCCTCTGATGAAAAGGTGGATGATTCTCCCATTGAGGAGGAAAACTGTAATCCTATTCAGGAGACCAATCCTTCCCCTACTGAGGAGGATAGTTTTGCTCATGTAAAGGAAGTTAATGCTTTCAAATCAAGTAAAAGAGATGGTTGTACTCTTTTAGATGTGTTCAATGTTCACTAGTGGAACGAAGCTATCTATGTAGAACCACTTCCTTCTAAAGTTTTGCAAACTCACTATGGTTTCAAATATAGACTCGCTTCTCAATATTGCTATGGTAGAAAAGGCCTTGGACGTATTAAGCAAGGAATCTAAGTCCCTATCTAGTTTGAGCCTCATAAGCATTATCTAGGCTTGTGGTGCTCTATTGAACAATCTAAGCAAAAACCTTGGTGGAGTGTTAATATGTTTTCAACTAAACCACTTAGTTTGGTCCATCTTAAACTAATAGAGGATGGGGTGAAGAATGAGAAATTCCCTCTAGATGTCTTCTCTTCAGATGAAGCACTTGAGTAATTCTTAGGAGCATAATCCCCTTTGCCTCCTTTCCATCATAAAAGACAATTCCCATAGCGTTGGAATGAATGGGAATATTTTGGAGAATCTATCTTGAGTATTGATGAGGAGGACCCTCTAGCTAATGTTCAGGATGGAATTCTGATAACGCATCCTGGAGAACATAGTTGCCTCCTCAAAGGAGATACTACTGAAATCTCTATGGATCCTAAGTCTTCTGAAAAGGTGATTAAGATTGGGAAGTGCCTTTCTTCAGAGGAAGTAGAGGAACATTCTAATCTCCTACATTCTCATCCTAATATCTTTTCCTGGACGTATGAGGACATGCCTGATATAGATGAGTCCATAATGGTTCACAATATTATCTTATGTCCCGATGCCAAGCCAATTAAGCAAAAAATCTGAAATATCAATCCCAAGGTCGCATTGTTATTAAGACTGAGATAGAAAAGCTACTAAAAGTGGGCTTTATCCATCCAGTTAACTATTCCCCTTAGATCTCAAATAGTGTTTCCAAATTAGAAAACTTGATGGTCATATCCGTATATGCATTGACTTTCGTTTCCTAAATAAGGCTTCTCTTAAAGATGATTTTTCATTACCTATCATAGACATGATTATGGATTCGACTGCAGGCCATGTCTTGTTATCTTTTATAGATGGTTTCTCGAGTTACAATAAAATTTGTATTAATCCAAAAGATCAATATAAGATAGCCTTCACTACCCCTTAGGGAAATTTATGTTATGTGGTTATTCCCTTTGGGTTAAAGAATGTGGGAGCTACTTACTAGCAGGTGATGACCCTAATATTTCATGATTTCATCCATAAGATTTTAGAAGATTATGTTGATGGTATCTTGGCGAATTCTATAACCCATTATGATCATGTAAAGAATCTTCATCTTATTTTTGAGAGGCTCTGACTCTATAAGATGAGACTTAATCCTCTTAAGTGTGTCTTCGACATAGACACGAGCAAACTTTTGGGATTCATAGTCTCTCATTGTGGGAATAAGGTAAAAAAAAATATGATCAATGCTATTGTAAACATGCCTCCACCCAGGAATATCACTAAGTTACAAAGTTTATAGGGGAATATTCAGGAAATTTAAAAATTCATATCTCAATTGGTTGATCATACCCTTCCTTTCACTCGTTTGTTAAAGAAAGATGTTTGCTTTATATGGGATGAAGATTGTCAAAAAGCCTTTGAATCAATCAAAGCCTATCTGGCCAATCCTCCCATATTGATGTCGACCATGTAGGGTAGACCCTTTTGCTTTACCTCACTACATCACCATATGCTTTGGTAGTTTTTCTTGCTTAGTATGATGATGTCGGGAAAGAGATCTAGCGGTCTACTACAGTAGACATGTACTAGTTGATTATGAAACTTGTTATTCCTCCATGGAGAAGCAATGTCTTGCTCTTGTCTTTGCCACATAGAAGTTGAGGAACTACCTTCTTCATGCTAAAATGCATGTCATTGTAAAAAGTGACCTTTTAAAGCATATGTTCTATAGTATTGCCCTTGTTGGGAGGTTAGTGAGATGGGTGATTTTACTTTCTAAGGTTGATATAAAGTGTGATTTTACTTTCTGAGGTTGATATAAAGTTTATTACTCAGAAGTCAATAAAGGGTCAATTTGTTACCAATCAATTGGCGAACACTACCTCGTCTCACTCCTTCCCGAGTTAAGATTTTTTTCTTGATGAGAAAATTCTTGTAACCAATTATGACCTTGAAAGGACAATGTACTTTATGGATCAAGATGTTGGACTGGCTCTAGAGTAGGTGTGGGTCTAATATCACCCAAATGTAATCCAGTCCCTCTCTCCTGTCGATTGGAATTTCTCTATACCTATAACATCGCTAAGTACAAAGCTCTCCTTGTTGGCTTGACTGTCATGATTGCACTAAAAATAAGACATCTTCATATATTGGGTGATTTTGAGCTTACTATGAATCAGATTATGGGAACCTATCGAGGTAAGCAAAGCAAGTTGTATTTATATCAAGACCTCACTTTTTCCATGCTTAAATGATTCTCCTCTTTCATGATAGAAAGTGTCCCTAGGAGAGAGAATAGACATGCAAATGCCATAGCAAGCACTGCTTCCCTAGTACCTTCAGATGAGGACATGAAAGAATACCACTTCGTGGTTCAAGTCCTTCAATCTCTAGCTATTGTCGATCAACTTGAATCTAATGCTTTTGTGTGTTCTCACATAGACTTAGGAAAATGGTTTTATAATATGTACAACTACTTGAAGACTGGATACTTTCCCGGTGATGTGAAAAAAAATGATTGCACTCATATATGAAAGCTTTTAGTCTGTTATGTTGTTTTTTCTGATGTTCTCTATCAAAAATCTTATAGCAGCTTACTTCTTCGATGCCTCACTAAAGCAGAAATACCCCTTTCCCTTAAAGAATCTCATTTAGGCTCTCAAGGTGGACACTTTGGTGGTAAATCCTTGGTGAGGAAATTGATACACATGGGGTAGTTTTGGAAAGCAATGGAATAAGATTCCTTTGAATTTGTTAAAAAGTGTTTGCAATGTCAGCAGCATAGTCATCTTATTCATGCACCTGCACAAGAGTTACAAAAAAAGACCTCTCCTTGGTCATTTGCAAAATGGGGGTTGGATATTATTGGAAAATTATCACCTCCTTCTTATAAAGGACACACTTTTATTATCACCACTATAGATCACTTCATGAAGCGAGTCAAAGCCATCCCACTTCTATCCACGAATGTGAGGCTATTTGTAGTTTTCTCTTAAACAACATAATTTCTCATTTTGGATTACCTTCCACACTTGTTTCTAATAATGGTATGACATTCAAGAACAAAGAAGTAAATCAATTCGTAGAGAAGTTTCACATTCAACATAGATTCTCTACACCATACTATCCTCAACCTAATGGCCAAGTAGAAGCATCTAATAAGACTCTTGAGCTCATTCTTCATAAAATAGTTAATAAGCATAGTAAATATTGGCATGTTTAATTGACATATGCTTTGTGGGCCTATCACACAAGTGTTTGTACGGCCATGGGAACAATGCCTTACAACCTCGTGTATGGTGTCGAAGCTATCATTCCTTGAGAGTTGGAAATTCTATCTTTGTGGGTTTCCCTTAAAGGGTTAATTGGCGACGAGAATTACTAAGCTAATCATTTGCATCAGTTAGAGATGCTTGATGAGTGTCAGTTACAGGCCCTCAAACATCTTAAATCTTATCAATGGTCATTATCTAGAAAGTATAATCAAAGTGTGCTCCCTTAAACTTTCAAGATAGGTGACCTCGTTCTCTATGAGAATCAGAGGAATGTAAATGTGTCACTTGACCAAAGGGGAAAATTTAATCCTAATTGGTTAGGCCCTTACATTTTTGTCTTTTTGTATAGTCCAGGTGCTTATGGATTATCATCTATGGATGGAATGCCTCTAAAAGAGCTCATTAATGCAATGCATCTATGTTGATACTATGCATATTTTCTAATGTGTCATGTGTGTGGTGTTCACTCTTTAAGGGTTGCAACACTGCATATGTTGACATTATTCATTAACATATTATGAAAAAAATGTGTGTTATGATATTATCGTGTGTGTGTCATACATATAGGTATCCTACTATGTTGTGTATCCATGCATTACATTATACCTTTTAAGGCGATTAGATCATTATTGTATTTAATTAACATGCATCCATGTTTGTTTGTTAAAAAATGATAGCATATAATGTAAACATACATCCATACACATACATAACATCCATAGCATCAACATACATGAAATTAAAGAAGCACACACATCAAAGTACACAATGCCATAATGTCAAAACCAGTATCTCTTATATATGTATATCAAATGTCATGTACATGTATCTGGATGCTATCATCAAAAAATGAGTGGCTACTGAATGTGTATCGATGTCTATACAAAAATATCTAAAATATATATATCACAACTACAAAATTGATATAGAAAATGGAGCTCTCTATGGCTGTGGCATATGGCTCCTGGAACTCTCTAGCTCTATCTGTGATTGTGGCCTAGGAAGGCATTACACAGTGGAGACGGATCTAGAGTGGTGCAAGTATGATCCAGAAAAGGCTACACACATCCCCTTGATCTCTCCCTGAAGGGAGCATATCTGCATCCATGCTTATAACAACTCATGTTGCAGCTATTGATCACTTGTTGAGATCACGACTGTCAGTTGACTTATGAGGTCATCAAGATGGATTTGAAGGGCATCATGTGCATGCTTGGTGACCTCTACCCTCAATACGATTGTGTCTCGCTCTATGAGTACCATCTGTAACTCCCCCGACAACTAGTCACACTACCCCTACATTATGGTGACATCAACTACCCTTTGCACCACCTCTACTCATGCCTCCTCATATCTAGTCTTGAGACACACTACCAGCTTGAAAAGGTGGACATGTCATCTCGCTAAGGCTGGCCAGTAGGTGTCTAGAATTGTCCCTTAGATAGGAATAGTAGGGGACACCTCTAATATTCACTAGGAAAAGAACCCAATCCAACCTTGATTATCCACTACAACCATAGAAGCAAAACGTATATCAGTATCACGAAGTGTAAAAAACCAAAACATGATATGTATATACATGAGATAAAAATTGGAAATGTTGAAATGAAACAACACAAATGACTATCATACTTAGGTCCCATGGCTGCCAAAATGGGTCATGGGGAGGTGCACTTGGTCCTACATCGTAAGTTTCAGGAGCCACCTCAAATGCTACAAGGGCTGGTTGGTCCGATGAAATAGGTTTAGTTGGATGGGATGACATCCTCTGCTACCTCCTAGAACTCGGTGGTGTTGCCTAGCCTCCTGCTCATCCTCACTACCACTACCTCTACACCTCTGCCTCTATTGAGGTGTTTGTGGTGGCATGTCCCCCTACAAGCCTGGATCCTCTCTAGGGGCATCCATTGGAAACACTAAGGTGGGATCTGCTCCAGGTTTAAATGTGTCTAGTCCCATCCCTGCCATCTACCTGGTCATAGCAGTATAAGACCCCATTTGATCGCTCCTTTTTTGAGAATGTATCATCAATCGCCACCCATCTCCCATAGATGAGGAGCCCAAGGATGCAGTAAACATCCTCTAGTGTGATGATCATCTCTCCAATTGGTAGCTAGAAGCTAGAGATCGTGGCATCCAATCGCTCCATCAGTTCCATCAACATATGGTCATGATAGAGAATCTTTGGCATGGTATACATGTGTTAGAGCCTGACCCACTATAGAAGGGAGACATCATTTGTCAATCAGTCTCTCTAAACTTGGAGCAAGTGTAGGACCCTGCCCTCCGAGATGCTCTAGGATCTCTGGATAGTCCTACAAAAGAAAAAGTAAATATGTATCAGTACACATCAAGTTACTAAAAAATTATAAGTTAAAATCATTTAAGGACATTTGTGTGTCATGCAAATGTCTGTACACCATGCAAGTGTCTTGGTTGCTATTAATGCCTTCGAGATGACAACACACCCCTTGGATGCCAACACATCCTTAGGATGCCAGCGACCATCCTAGATGCTAGCATGAACCAAAGACACATGTGTGCACCCAAGACACCTATACACCAAAATTTCTAAAAATGTGTAAACAATTACCAAAAAATGACTAACAAAGTAGTTTTGAGGCCTGCCTAGTCAATATCGATGCCCTCAACGATGTCTGTGTGTAGCTAGTCTAGCCTCAAATCCTCATAACCTCATCTGCTTTCCATTTTGATGACTTTATCTCACAAAATTCAACAAATTCATCATGATGAATAGTGCAAATGAGCCTTCTTGAGGCCCACCTAGTTATATATAGGCCCCCTGAGGCCCATTTTTCCTAGAGTTTGTGGCTCCTTGATTTCTGTTGATTTTACCCCACCTAGCTAGGGGAAAACTCAAGAGGGGGCATATAGTCACCTCTTTACCATATTTTTCTTCTGAATCATCAAATTTTTCTTGACCATTCTTCTCGCCATTGTAACATCTTCTAATTTTTGAAATTGACTTAAAATTGAGTTTTGTAGAGAATAATTGCATGCAATCTTTCACAACTAGTCTTTTGTTTCTTGTTGAGCTCAATTGTTGGGGGCACCTTTGGTACCGGCTGGCTCGACCTTGGTGACCTCTAAGGAACTCTTGTTTGGCATATAAATCCATAAAATTTTAAAGTTCGGGTGAAATGTTTTCTTCTCTACTTTAGTGTACTTTATTTTTTTCCAAAATTGAGGCCACTAAAGTGGGGGAAAAATGTAATGTTGCAGAATTGCACCTAGGGGAAATTCCACTTTTTAGCACTCTGCCTAACATTTATGACACCCAAATGCATTAATGGAAAAAATCCATGGGTTAGAATTTCACAATTCTAGCTCCATGTAGACTAGTGGCAAAGCAACAACAACCTAATGACACGTTTCCCAAAAACTAATTCCTTGGACACCTGCACAATGCATGGATGTCTATGTAGCACGCTAGCATCCTGGCAATTTTTTTAGTTTGAATGAAGAAACTTGAATCTTGACTCTTGACACATGTCCTAGTAGTCATATTTTTAGGTGTAATGGCTCTTTGTCACCCTTTCATGCAACAAAACCCCTCATTTGCTCTCATTTTGGGGTTCATTCATTCGATCAATCTCTCTCTTCAGCTTGACTCTTGAATATCTCTCATTCTTGATGTAAGCAATACTTCTACAAGTGAAGCTCTCTCAAACTAAGGTCCCTCCAATAGCTAAAGCTCTCTTGTAGGCATTCAACCTGGTGTGTGTGTGTGTGTTCCAAAGGGGGCTAAGGTCTGTGGGTAACGCTCTCTCACTCTCTCCTATTTGCATCTCTTGCTCATTTACTATTTGGTGGTGTGGGTTCTACTCCTGAAGTGGGTTTTTCTTTCACCACTCCCTTTGTTCTTTCACCACTCCCTTTGTCCATTCCAGTTACACTCTCTTTCTATCTAGTTGTCTATGGAGGTGGGAACACCAAAACAAGGGTTTGATTGCAGTAGCCCCCTATATAGCCCTAGCATTTTCCCCTTGTTTATTTTGTGTGTAGGTTGCAAAGCAGAGCTTGGAGTGAAGACTTGAGTGTCTTGTTGAGGGTAAGTTTTCTCCAAGTTCTCCTTATACTTTTCCTGTAGCTTTTGTTCTCTATTTTATTATTTTGTTAAACAGACCTTAGATCTGAGTTAGGAGGTGAGACTCTATTTTTCCTGCCTAAGTTCTTAAGCTCTCTGTTGCTCAGGATGCTAGCATACCATTTGGACAATAGTGTACCACGTTGGTGTCCTAAATCTATGTTGTCATCCTTTGTCGAGATCTCCTTTGTCAGAAGTAGAAATCTAGATGTTTCGCTCTCTCAAAATTGGTATTAGTCTTCTTAGATAATTAATTTGTATATGTTTCCTTCGTAGTTTCTTCATTCAGCTTATGTTGAGGTGGATAAGGTCAGTTCATTCCCTAGTAATCTCTTGAGAATGAAGAGACTCGTGTGTAGTGAATCCATCTTATCTCACACTCCCTCTTTCCCATGATCTCTCTCTCACTCCTCTACCTATCTCTCTTCCTTTATCTCCCTCCCTCTCTCTATTTAAATGTAGATGGAGTGACAAAAAAATTGATGTGATTTTCATCAAAAAAATATTCCAAATCTATTTATTACAACACCATTAACAATTCCACTATTCCTATTAAGTATAAATCCCAAGAAACTGCTTTAGGAAGACTAATGTGAAAATCCTACTATTTTGAATCATTTGAAGCCATAAATTTAGTAACTCTCAATTTTGAGTTAGCAAGAGATGGAGATAGGATATCAACACAAGGTTCTAAAAATAAAGTGCAAGAAAGAACTTAAAGGTTTAAATTACCAAACTAAAACTCCTTATGTATATTAGATATTTCAATGTCACCATCACTCAAAAAATCATGAAAATTGGGAGAACCAAATATGGAAAATGGTTATAATCTAGAATCATGATTAGCCTATCCAATATAAATAATGTCTCTTTTGTACAAATTCATTATGAGATACTAAATTTTTCATGAACTTGACTACTTTTCCTATCCCATTATAAGTGATTTGATAAATGGAAATGGGATTTCATGACAAGGATGGAATATAAAGTACATCATTAGGTTTTCCTTCACTAATATCAATAGTAAATTTTCCATAATCTATCATATGATGTTATTACTCATGTAAATTGGTATAGCTAAGCAAGGTTTATATGAATAAAATAGGTCGCACGATGCAACCATATGATGTGAAGCTCTAGAATCAAGAAGTTACTTATATGTTGTAGGATCTATAGAAGAAAAGAGTGGCATTCCATTTTTCATATTTTTATCCATTTATGATAGTGATTGTGAATGTGAGGAGTAAGAAGATACATCAATCTTTATTGTATTTAAATTGATATTTTATTTGTAAGGAGAATATCCCTTAATTCATCATTTTCCTATTTATTGCATTGTTTTTTTTCATGACCAAGTTTCTTAAAATAACTACATGTGGACCTCTCCTTATAATTTGTAAATATTGATGAGTAAAATTTATTTGATGGAGCTTTGGATTTTGGTCCCTCATCTAGTTTAGTGCTTTGTTTCTTTGCCTTATTTGTAGTATATTAATCAATAGGAACAAGAATCTATGGTTTTGTAGACTTCAAAGTACCTATTTGAGCTAATTTCTCTTTTTATTTTGTGAGAGAAAAATAAAAATAAACAAGTGATTACATATTTTGTTACCTACCAAGAGAAATCTTTATAGTATGAAAAGTAGAAAAAACATTGAATAATGCAAACCTAGTTTGTAAAATATGATTATATGATAAATTATTTATCTTTATTTTTTGTTCCATATTGCTTGAGTTAGAGCCTTATTAAATTTACTTTTGTGAAGATATGATATTTTTTTAAAGTAACTTTAAATGAGACTAATGAGATCATTATCCAATTGATGTCCTCTCATTATATCTTTCTTAACAAAAATATTTTCCAATGTAGACCATAATTCATTAGCTGTTGTATAAAATCCAATGTGAGAGAAGATATAGAGTGGCATAAATAGTGTTTCATAGACTTTGTCACATCTATTATGTCATTCTCCTTTTTTATTAGTTGATGTCAGTTCAAGTTTCATCCCCATTGTCACCCTACATAACCCTAATTTTTTTAGTTGGATTTAAATTTTATGATTTCACTTATAGTAATCAAATGGAGTTAATATTAGATCCTTTTTCTAGAATAAAAGGAAAGAAAAATAAATAAAACCCCCTTGATACTATTAAAAATCCTCCCACCAAGTAAAAAAAATAGTCTAAAAATGCTAGTGTTATGGAGTCACTTTAGATTTTTAAAGTCCAAAACAGGAGTATAGTACAAAGTTTTTTTGGATTACCAAAGTTTGAAATAGAGAAAACAATACAAGGTTGTTTTGAATATTCCTAAAGTCCAAAGTAGTGGATTATAGTGCAAAAAAGATAGTGAAATTTAGAAGTTTACAATAGGAAGATATATACAAAAGTGTGACAAATTCTAAAAGATCAAAGCAATTCAAAGTGTAGAGTTAATATATAGGTTGAGCTTAAGAGTCAATTTGTAGGTTAGAGTTATGAGTTGAATTGCAAGTTTGGATTTCTACACCACATTGTATTTAGAGTTTGGTATCTAATTTCAAGTTGATTTTTTTGGTGATATGAATTGTAGACCTCAAATCCCTAAGGTATGAAAATCTCTCAAGTGTTAGGGGTTTCAAACTTGGGAGGATCACCACAAACATGTCTTCAAGTTGGGAAACTTAGAATCAATTGTTAAGGTGGATAACACCTTCTTCACTTTTTTCTTTGGAAGATCAAGGGAGTTTCCCTAAGGTACTATAATAGATTTTAATATAGGAGCACAACATTCACCTTGACACAAACCATACCCATTGCATAGTGTACCCCAATTTTAGTGTGTTAAATGCCCTTGACCTCTTAATTCAACTTTAAATTTGTCGTGCAAGTGCACATAAATATTTCCTTCTCATATATGTTTGTGTTATGCGACTTTTTGGCTTCATTTATGTGGAAAAATTACATTTTCATATTAGGTTACATAGTTTAATAGGTCAATGAATTCACATTAAAATCCAATCAATTTTCAAGGTAACAAAAAAATCAAGTCCAATGCACAATGGCTCTCCTTTTAGGTTGTTATCCAATCTCATCCCTTGTCATCTCGGCTTCTAATGTTGATGCGAAGAAAGATTGATTGTAGTAATCTATATACTAGGTCTAGGATCTATTTTTCCACATCACAATTAGATATGGACACAACTATTCTAAATAAAGGTGTTCACTAAATGCATATGTAGCACCACTTTGGGGCTAATTTACCAAAAAATATATATATTCAAAAAACATGATGTTTCAACAACTCTTATTCATGTAAATAAGATTTTTTTAAATAGAAAAATATCTTTTTGTAGATCTATAAGTGTAGTTTTCAAACATTAAAAAGTAAATATTTTATTTAAAATTATATCATTTTAAAATTTAAAACATGTCACTTTTTAGTGATTCAAGTTAAAAATTTGGATTAGTGTTGGTCAATTCTTTTATAAAAGTGTGACACAAATTTGTGCTTTTACCCATCTATCATAACTAATAATATTATTTTTCGTCTTGAGGATGAACAAATAGAGGTGAAGATAGCTGTCTTGCATGATTATCTAGAGGAGGAGATCTAATCATCACAATTATAGAAAACTACATTAATAAATGTTAGGAGAACTAGATTTGGTGGTTGAAGAAATCCTTCTATGTTTAAAATAGTCTCCTAGAAATATAGCATTAAATTTTGTATCCATATGTTTTTGGTTGGGTTTTATTAGGTCCACATCAAATCATTGTGTTTATTATAAATAGAGTGATGATCTTTTTATCATTATTATTATATATTGATTATAGCATGTTATTTAGTAATGATAAAGAAATGGCTGGGGCTTGAAATATTATCGTTTCTTACAGTTTGAAAGAAGAGACTTAAAAGACTATTAAACATCCTTGAAATGAAAATTAAATGGGATGAGGTTAATAGAAAACTTATAAAAAAAATTTGGTCCGTAAGAGAAATTTTATTTATTAAAAATAAAAAGTTTACATAGATAGCCACCATGGCGCAAGATTGCATTTGTGAGTATTTTTTCAACCATATTTTCTGCTAAATTCTGTCACCTAAATCAAATAAAACTACAGAATTGGTAAAGATAGTAGATTACTTGCCACCAATCCAAATTTGATGTAGGATTGCAGTTGCATCTTAATCCGATTTAACTCATTCTTCAGGATTTTCTTTTTCTTGTTTTGCACTTCATACCACTCCAACTCCTCATCCTCATTATTTTGCAGACTTTTTAAACCATTAGTTTGAAGTACTCCCAGTGAAACATCATCTGAAATGGAAGAATTCATGCCGCCCACTGCAATTTTTGAGGGAGACTTGGCTTTTGGAGCCAAGATTGTAGTCCAAGGAACTCGGTCCAATAGATTTACACTTCCTGCGTCTGTTTGAAGAGGCTGCTTTTGGTCCACTTCTGCTTCCGAAGAGTGATCCAAAGCTTGAGATTCTTTGGTATTTCCAGCCCCACTATTAGGGGTAGATCTGTGCTTTGGTGAAGATTTGATTCTTCAACCATCGCTTTAATTGAATAATGGTGCGTGAGGGCATCAGACCACCAATACTGTTGTGCTGAGTTTTTAACAAATTTGGAACAGG
>VDFB02021615.1:0-40323 GCA_007258455.2 Sequoia sempervirens
TAAAATAATATAACTAATAATCAGTGTCATGAAAAGGAACTGTTTGCATCAAGATTGACATCATCATCATTAACATTAGATGATGTAGGTAGATTAGAAGAACTGCAGGTAGCACTATTGGCACTCCTATTAAATGTATGCTGGCCAACTAACTCCTCAAAAAATGAAGATTATGTAGTAGCAAAAATGTCCAAATCAGCTTGCTTTGGTTTAGCATCCCACAATTTAGTTGCCCTTTCGTGTACTCATTATGTTTGTGTGTAAGAAGGTGCCAGTTGGAATTAATGTAACCTAGACTGTCTGCCTTACTTGATGTCAATCAGTTGTGCTTTATTGAGTGGATGAAGTATGTGCTCCAATTCCTCTTTAGATGAAAAGGAACTAACAACCTATTGAGGTGAAGTGAGAGTGTTGAGAGTTATTAAAATTGTAAATCAAACTTAAAATTTGAAAGCAATAATGTCAAAAATATAAAATAAGTTTAAATTTAGAGATTTGTAAAAAAAATTTAAGAAACTTCTTTGTGATAAAATTTTGATAGCAAGAATTTAGAAGCTTGACCATTTATGGCCATTGAGGTACCACCAAAAGTGGACATCCTTCTTATACTTGTCATGGAGTGAAACACTTTGACCAATAGAGGCTACAAAATTAGGAAATTCACTTGTAATTATATCCCATGCATTAGGATCATAGAAGAGTTTTGTAAGTGCTTGATTGTACCCTTCGTTGACTTATGCTTCACTATATGGTCTCTTGTCAAGAAAGAAAGGATCTCATCATTGTAATATTTGGGAGTCAATGCGAAGACAATAAGATATAGTGGGGTAGTTATTATTTTCTATTGATCAACATAAATTGTTTGCACCTCTTTGAAGAAAGTTTCTTAGGAATCTTGTTCTTTTTCATTTTTGATGGACATCATCTTCTCAATCATTGAGTCAATGTTATTGTATACCTCTCGTAAACATGGTTTATTTGTGTCAATAAAGTAGATCATATTATGTTGAGCTTGGTGAAATTAAGAAGATATTTCATGCGAGATCATTTGCTTTATATTTATTCCTCTTTCACTATTGGTTTTACCTCCATATGGACCAAAGTTGGTTGATGACCATGCTAGAAAATGCTTCCCATACTTTCACGAGTCATCTCAAGATGATTGTTTTAGATGCAAATTAAGTCTCAACAATTGATTTGAAAATAAAATAAAAATTAAAAACTTCTAAATAAAGAAGAAATACATAATTTTTTAAAAATAAATTATTAAACGAAACATACAATTTAAAAATTGTATTGTTTTAATTAGCTTTAGCAACGTCAATTGCGAGAACAATTTGAAAATGGCTTGTGACATGTGGTTTGTGATGAACATTTGGATCTCTTTAGCCTTAGCATAGACTTATTTGATCCAATCTGTTTTCCTTTGCAACTTTAGTAGCATGAGATTCAATGAGTGGACAACACAAGGTATCACAAAATATGTGAGAACCATGCTTCAACCAACATACCAGCATCTCTGCAATTCTTTGCATCGTCCATTATGACTTGGACAACATTTTGGAGACCTCTTCTTGAATTGACTATATAAGAATGTTAACGATAAATGTGCAGAGAAAGCGTGCATCTTTCACTTGCTCCTCACATTCCATGGCTTTCAAAAACATTACCCATTTAGGGCACACTGCAATCACATTGAGCAATGGCCTACTTATGACATCCCTCCATGCATCATAAACGATGGTCTCACCTATTTGTTTTCGCGAATGCTTAATGGGAGGCAATGAAGTTTCTATATTTTGACCTCCTTTGACAATAAGGTGTTGTACACTTTTTCATAACTTGGGCTTGTGTACCCTTTTGATGTCTCATATACTTTTCTAAACATATTTTGTTAATATAGTGTCGAAGCAACATGGAATGACAAACCATTTGCATGGAGCATTTGTTTCTTCTCGCTCTCCTATATATTTTGCTATTTTATGAGTTGGCACAAGTAAACCATTCTTCCGTGGACAAGCTTTGATTTCCATGCTAAGAATGGCACAAAAATGGGCTTTCACATGATTTTGTATGAGCTTGTATACCTCTGATCACACACATTGCATATCCAAATGTACGCACTACCACATTGAATTCATTTTTACATGCCTCCACAAAGGTGAATTTGGGTCAATTTTGAAGTAGGGTTGGCCAATAGAGCTTGAACTAATAGCCATTGTAATCCTGAAAGCAACAAGTTTGGAAAACAAACATTGAACAACACATTCCTGAATTCATACAAATGAGAACTAAAAGTTGAAACTTAAATATCCTAAAAGGCTAAATCATTTAATGATTTTAAATTTTAAATCATAAACAATTCAAGAAATTAATTATAATAGATTTCCAAGCTATGTACATACAACACAAATGAAAGTGTGAGCAACAAGAATGAAAATTCAATCACATAACCCACTCTTTAGATACATGGTTTTTTTATACAAATCCAAAAAATCCTTCTCATTTTACCTATGCATGGCATAAAGATCAAACTAACTAATTGTAAGATTTGTAACCCAAGTTAAGTTGGTTATCATTAAAAGGCACAGCCAGTGGTAACAAAGTCAAATTGCAAGCAACTTAAAGTAATTATAAATGTGGAGCCAACAAAAACTACCTTTGGATTGAGTAGGAATTCTACCCCTGTTTGAACAACAATGCATTATGATATGGGCAATTTTATTTCGAGACTTCTAGAAGAAATTGGTCATGAATGTTTGCTAAGAGTGGCATACACTAAATGTTCCAAATCTGATGTTTGTAGCAGTAAATGTTCTATTGTTGGATGTGACTCAAAGAATAATGTTTGCTATTTTTTGACATGTCAAACATGCTGCAAATGAAATTGACCATATTTTAGAGCATATCAGCAAGAATTTTTTTGGGGAAATAATTGGCAAACCAAAAGACTAAGTTTTTATCGAAAAAAATGGGATTTTATTGGGAAAACATCAAATTTTCAAAAAATGTAAAAAAATCTACTGTTTAAGGCATTTTAATAGCATAGAGATATATAGAGAAAATAAAAATGATAGTTTAGCCTATGAATAGTGAATTATAGAGTTTCACATTTATGTTCATATTGCAATTTTTTGTTAAAATTACCTGGTTTAGGTCCAAGAACCAAACAAAGATAAAAAGAGGGGAATCCCCTTTCTTCAAGCCTAAGCCATCAACAAGCGCCATGGTTAGCAAGGAGGTAGACTAGGCCCCAATACACAGAGAAGCTTAGAATTTTAACCCACTAAAACATATTATCACCGAGCCAAGAAAAGAACTATAGAGTGACCACCATCATTGCAACATCTAGCAAGTGACTCAATTTCAAATACCCCTCGCAAGCGTAATGCATAAGACGCTCTAATCAATAATCACCACTACACATCAACTTGAACCGCAGCTAACAAGGAACATATAATATTGCAGGAGCATAAAATCATCCACATGAAGTATGAAATGGACAACAACCAGCCACTAAAAAAGCCATAGCTCGGGAGCTAACTCGAATGCACCTTCCCTTCGATCGTTAGTTTGCCTCATTTTCGGGGGAAAGTCCAAAATATCCTTCTTGATTAATGAAGTCTCCTCTAATGGAAATTTGTCTCAGCAACAAACCAAAGAACAACCTGTAAAGCCTCAGCCACAATCAATAAAAAGATGGGGAAAGGGGGTGGCCATAACGCAACCCTCTCTTAGCTTTAAAAAAATCCGTAAGGGTGCCATTAATGAGTAAAGCATAAGATACCGAAGAGATGCTATTGTACACCCAATTACACCACTCTTCACAAAAGCCAAATTTTCTCATAATTTTTATCGAAAAGACCCATGAGTTCCTATCATAAGCTTTATTCATACCAATTTTGATGATCATACCTTCCTTCTTCAATTTAATAGAGTGAATTACTTCATGAGCAGCAATAGTGCCATCCAAAATTCAGGTGTTCCATGGGACCGGGGATGGGGAACGGGAAAGCTGGCGTTTGGCGGGGACAAAGGGCCTAAGTTTGGGGACGGCGGGGGGGGGCGGGGGGACGGGGCGGGGGGGTGGCTGATATAGTTATACATATACTTATAGTACTTGAAAAACTAGTTTTGAAAAGATGTATAACAGTATAACAGTATAAGAATTACATTTCAAATGAAACTATAGGAAATTACTCAAATTAGTAAAATTATAACATAGCAAAATTTGAAATACTAAATCTAAATACGAAGATATCTTGAATGCTAATTGCTAAATAAAATTTGACAAATGAAATTGTTAAATTGGAGATTTCTATTATATCGAAAATATGAATATTTGATGTCATATGAGATATCACAAAGTCTATAAAGATGATTACATGATTCATCATTACAATGAGTAGCAAATGCCAAATGGCAAATAGTAAAACAGTAAACTAAATAGTAAATACAGATACTAATAGCAAAATGTCAAAACTCAAAATGTGTAAATATAAATACAGGAAACTCCTGGGCGTCTCCCCTCCCAGGAAACTGGGCCCCTCTCCCAGGAAACACCTGGGCGTCTCCCAAGGAGACTTGGAGACTTGGAGACGTCTCCCTGCCTTCCTGCCTCCTTGGGAGACGCAGCGCTCCCCTCTCCTGCTGTGAGGCGGCGGGCAGGCATGCAGTACCCGCCCTGTCCCAGACCCCCCTTGGAACGCCATTTTGGGAAACGCATTCCTGGAAAATTTGCCTACCTTCCAAGAAGCTGCTTTGCTCCTCAAAAATATTATTTTCCATACATCATTTTAGTCTTACAACCATCACCTTAGAAACAATTTTGTAGATTGTGTTACATAGAGCTATCGGTTTGAACTCATCAAAATACTTTAGGGATTTCACCTTGGGAATCAACATTACATATGTCAAGTTCCATGCTTGAAGGGTGGCTTTTCTCCTTCTACATTCTTCCGCTGCCTTCCAAACATCCTCTGCCACCACCTCTCAATACTTGTGAAAAAACTCAGCTTGAAAACTGTCCAATTCCAGCACATTCTTGCCATCTAGAGAGAAAGTAGCATAACGGATCTCCTCCATGGCAAAGGGCTTCATAAGTCGTTCGTTTTGGTATCATTGCTAATCACATTAGGAATATTGCTTAGCACATATTCTTGTGCATCCAGATTTTCGAGGGGATGAGAATCTAACAAGTCTTTGAAGAATCTCAAGCCTTCTTGTTTAATAACCTCTAAATCATTCACTTTAGTTCCAGAAGGCATACAAATGTAGACTATTTTATTAGCGTATCTTCTAACATTTGTGGACAAGTGAAAGAATTTGGTGTTCCCATCTTCTTTCAACCACTTCACTCTCGATTTTTGCTGCTAGAAAATCTCCTCCATCCTCAACAGCCTACTGATATCCTCGATGAATTTCATCTCTTGGTTTCTTCGATCCCAGTTCATATTGCACTAATTAATCTCCTCCATACTCAACAGTATATTGACATCCTCAATCAATTTCATCTCTTGGTTTCTTTGATCCAATTCATATCGCACTAATTACATTGCATTGCACAATGCAAATTGAATGGTGCATAAATGATAACTAGATGCTAATAGTTTTCAAAGTTTCAATTACAATCTACTTTGTACAAAGTTAACCTACAAGCTAAGTATAAAGTTCCATAAAATCTTATCTTCCATGGAGTCTTAAAATGGGGGGATGAGGGACCAAGGAACTTGATTTGGGGATGGTAGGGGGACGATGGCTAGTGAGGTTCTTGGGGCAAAGTTCCCGATGGGGTCAAGGGGTAATGGTGCTTGTGGGGGTTTGGGAGTAGTGCCCCTTGCAAAATTCGAGAACAATGCCCCTAGCACATTCCTTGTTGTGACATAGGGTGGGATTGAGGGATGGAGCCCCTACCACCAAGCCCAAATTAAGGCCATTGAGAGCACCCGATGCATGTCATTTTCCTAATTTTATCAGAATTTTCTCCAACACCAAGTCCTTACTATTTTAGTATTTCTAACCACATCTTCATTTTATAGAGAACTAACAGTGAAGCTAAAGAAGTTGACTAATCTAAATGATGAAGGTTGCAGGTCTTGATGATGAAGCTCCTTGGTCAAAGCCTCTCTTGAGTCATTCAACTACACCATTATCATAGTTGCACTCCCTGAGGAGATCATAACCATCACCATCATCAAAGACATCATTTGCAATCCACTTAGAATCTGGATCGATCTCATCAAGGTCAATTGGCACTTTTTATTTGGAATAACATGTTCTTGGTTTGAATCTCAATATATTGCTAGTTTAAATGAATGAACCATTTATTTGTTAAGTAGGTAACTGTATGCCAAATTACATTAAGGTTCTTAAGAGTGCATGGCAGTCCTTAAGATGACTATTGCCACTTCACAAGATAAATACATACATCAATGGGATGAATATCACAATACCATACGTGACTAGTGTTCTTTACAAACTTTTCATGGTTGTTGGCCCCACTTGGTTAGTTTCTTTTTTATTTTCAAGAGAGAATCAATATCTCCTTTCTAACTTAACTATCATTCAACATATAATAGCAATTGTAGTTTCTATTGATTGAACCTCTTTCCTCTTGAAAATATTGATGCTTGAGTTGCAATATGAAATTTGATAAAATTTGGTGTAGGTAGAAGTGAGAGTTAAACGCCCTAGCTGTGTGAAATATGTCTTCCAAATGCAAAATAAATAAAGTAAAATTTGTCCAAACAATTGACCAAAATGTTAAAACCCTACTGCAATTTTTTTTTTTGTGCTGGTCAAAAAATGTAAAAAATGGGAGTAGACATGATAGTGGTCAAAATCCTTGTCCACAATATTTTTGGGGGGAATTCTGAATTGTGTGGCAATTTGCAATAACTTGTGATTTTTGCTTCAATGGTTTTAGGGTTTAAGGTGCATTTTTTATGGTCAATAAGTCAAACAAAATGCATGGAAATTGTCAATCACTTCGGAAATGCCTCAACCAACTGGAATCTCTTGGGTATTTATGACACTCATGGATGATTCCAAATGAATCTGCTTGTGAAAGAATGTGCCATAGATAATTCCAAAAGCATTTTGTACCCAAATCTAATTCCAAAATGAAACATAACCCGTTACACTTGGTTCTTCTATCGATTTGGTACATAGTTAAAAAAACACCTCTTCTACGTTTTAGCGCCTTTAAGTGTCCACACAAAGGGTGTTACAACTTTTAATATAGAGGCTCATTTGATCTTATAGAACTTTTATGGTTGTTTTGTTTATTATATGAATGCTATGTGTTTATCTGATCTCAATTTGTATTTTTAGGCTAATATATATATTATGGACCAAAATATATCCAATGCCAATTTTAATGGTATACCAGCATACCTGAACCCCTACCCGAACCAGTAACATAGTTGTAACCTGTTTCTTGATCTCTGATGTTACCACGTGTTTCTGTGCATTGAAGGATCCTGATCTTAGCCTTTGAATGCTGGGCATCGATTCATTCTATCCCTGTGGGAACTGACTACTCCAGTCTTGCACCTTTTCAGCATTGTGTGATTAAGAAATGAATGATGTGTACATTGTGCATTCCTGCCCTCCTGCCCCCCCACAAGGTAGAAAGTATTCTAATCATTCGTTAACTTTATATTTTCTCAAATATTATGAATTGTTTTCTGGTTCAAATGTTTTCTCAAAGGATTTTAGAATTGGGTTTAATCTTACATTGTGCTCTTTAGGGTTGCATTGACTAAGAGGTTTGTTAGTATTTCAAAGGCTTGTCTTAAGAAAGGGCTTGATCTTCAGACTAAGTACATTGGACAAATATTCTCCTCTTCAAAAAGGTAGTTCTCAACTTGGGATTTGGGGATCTTTATATTGAAAGTGTTGTAGTCAACAATGCATGTTTTCAGTGTTCCCCATGGGTTTGTGTGATGTCCCAAACATCTTGGGCACTTGGAGGCTTGGAGGGGTCATCCCTTCCCCGTTATTTGAATTTTTTTGGAATGGTCCCCTTTTTTGGCCTTTCTTGGGACACCTTAGCATCCCATGGATGTCCTGCTGTACCCTAGTTGCCTTGGGGACTTCAGGGCACCCCCACATTAAATCCATAAAAAATAGCAAAAATGGTATTCTAAACAAATAAAATCTTAAGAGGGTGCACCAAGGTCCCTCTCAACCCAAATTTTTTTAAAATCTATCCCATTGTTGTTCTGCTTTCACTAAAAGATAAGAAGAAAAGAGAAGAGCAGCAAGAGGAGCACTTTCTGAGATATCAATCAGATAATGACTCTAATTTCTGAGCTTGTTATTCAGTGTAACCAAGTATTTACTACTATGAATGATGCTGCATTGTTTTGGGGCATCTCTCAGTATAAATCATGCTTCATTTTATGTCTATGATTATCAGTCTATGAGATGGATCATGAAATTAATGAATTGTTATTATATTTGATCTTTAAAATTTCAGCTTCCTTTCATTTGTTTAAATGTTATTTTATATATTTTTTATTTTTGTGTATTTTAAAAATTCAAATATTAGTTTTATATATTATTTCAATAGCCATCTCCAAAATCAAGAAAAAATATTATTTACTTTGCTATCCCAAAAATGTGTTTCTGGAATCCCGTATCTCCTTGTCTCTGAAACTTGGAGATACAGTGCTTTTTTCTCCATGTCTGTTCTGCCTGCAGATTTCTTTTCTTTTCAGAAGCTTTTTTGCGATGATAGTGGCCTCCAACCCTGAGAGAAGTGGTTGCCTGTTTAGCACCCAAAGGTGGATCCTTAAAGAAAGTTTGTCTCTCCTGAATCCTAATTACACAGGGACTGAGGAGGATACTTCAAAATAATTCTCTCTTCATCTTGTTTCTTTCATGAAATCTCAAGAGAGTTAATTAGGCCAAAAGAAGTACATAGAGGCTGACAAAAGGACCTATATGAGATAACAGATCTAAAATATCTACCCACATAACTAAGGATGATATTATTCTGCTTCTGTGAATACTGTTTAGCCCACGAGTTTGCAATCAAGTCACGACTGAAGCAAGACCAGTACTCTCTCTCTCTCTCTCTACACTCACACACACACACAAAATTGAACTCTAGTGTGTTAAATTCCAAGTAGAAGTCTGGGTTGTAGGTGGACTATCAGCTACCATTTCAATATTTACAAATCCAATTTTTCTTAGAGGGAACTGCTCTCTAGGATCAGAGGCTATAGGAAGAAGCACACCTTAACCTCATAGCATAATCACCTCACCCAATTTGTCTGTCTTTCTTGTAGGTATCTTCTCCAAGGGCTAATGGTATGGGACACATCTGTTACATTTTCTTCCGTTACTGGTTTTACCCAGACTCAAATCAGCTAGCTGAACTAGACTTGTCTACACCTTTCTTCCATTCAAGTCTGTGATATATTTTTTTTACCTTTTGTGAACAGGTAATGTTGCCATGGTCACTTGGTATTCCAAAATCTTCCATTCTACCAAGTGGGCTGTTGTAAAGCCATGCATTTTTTATGTTTTTGTAACTTCTTGATTGCTTCTAAGTTTTCGGCATGTGGCCTTGAAATTCTGTTTTACTTCATAAGCATTTGCATTTATAAATTCCTTGAACAGTTTATGCTAATAACTATTCTGTGCTAGTTGTCCTTCAAGGAAATATTTCTGTTCTAGCTTGGTTTTGTAATTATCTTTTCTTAATGGAGGTTTGGTGGTGGGATTTGATTCCAATAGTATGTATGGAAAAACTAGGAAAATATCAAATAATATGAGAATCATTTATGTTTTATTATTCTTGTATGTATATAGTTGTAGTCTTGTCAATTAATTTGTTTACTAAACATATTTTCTTCAACTTGTTGAAGTGCGTTTGCAGAAAAGTGCAGTTCATATTCTCTATCGTCTTAAATCAATTTCCAAGCATTTAAAATGGTATGCTCTTATACACCCAAGGGAATGGTAGTAATTTCACTATGATAAACTGGTTTAGGATTTTTATTTGTGGAGGAGTGCTAGTAACATGATTGAACAGAATTACCAAATTCATTTCTAATGCAAATGAGTCTGATTTGAGGAATGATTGGAGATAGATTAGTCTGGTGGTGTGCTCTTCATTTTATTATCATATGTGGATTTGGTCAATTGAATGGAGGTCTTTGGCATTGGCAAGGGGATGTAGTTGTTCTACTTGATGTCCATTGAAAGACATTTATAAATGCTGTACAGGTTACTCCACTTGCAGCAGGAGTTTCAGTAGCTGCTGTTGCCCTGGGGGGCAAATATCTCATAGGGGCATGGAATGCTTTCAAAGCTCGACCTGTTGTTCCTCGGATGCGAAAATTTTATGAAGGTGGATTCCAACCTGTGATGACAAGGAGAGAAGCAGCCCTAATTCTTGGTGTAAGGTAGTTTAAATTCCTATTTCCTATACTTTGCAAAGTTAATAAAATTTGACTAAGGAAGCATCAACTTTCACATTGTAAATTTGATTGCAATGCTTACTTTTGCTCCGCCTTTAGAACAGGTCTTGCATATATTATTTATGTGATAGTTAATGTATGTACAGGGAAAGAGTTGTGGAGGAAAAGATTAAAGAGGCACATAGAAGAGTAATGTTTGCAAACCATCCAGATGGTGGGGGAAGTGACTATTTAGCACTAAAAATTAATGAAGCAAAGGAAATTTTACTTGGACGGGGCAAGGGCAGTGGATCCGCCTTCTAGAATTGCTACATTCTATTTATTCTTAACATATATTTGTTTCCTTGAATGAGAAATTACATCTCATATGTGATAGAAGCTCTGCCAGGAATTATTTTGATTCCTAAATTAAGATATCTGAAATTGTGTTTGCAAGAGCTCATCTATCTTTAGCGTTACTCAAACATTTTCTAGTTAAGTTTTACCATTTTTGTCTAGAGCTTTTGGTGGCGGGATAAATATCTTGGCATTGGCTATAGAATAATGTGAACAAGTAAATGCTGGATTATCATTGGATATGTTTTATATAACAAAATTTGCTTTTGATCATCTCCGAAGCAATGAGAGGCATGTTATCGGTGCTTTTCTTTTTTAGTGGGTATAGTTTTTAACTTAAGGACTCTCTTTAAGGGGCCTTATCAGTTCCATTCACTTGGATTAGGTAATTGGAGCTTTTTCTGCTCTCCTTTTGCATACTTACATTTTGTACTTATATTTACTTTAGCTCGTTTCGTTGTTATATTGAGTTCTATTGACCTATAGTTATTTGATTTTAATATCGCTCTCCTCTATTGGCCTCTAGCCTTGCACCATTTTCCATACCTAAATACCTTAGACCATTGAGCAAGTTCAGTATTATTGACATATTCTAGACATTTTTGTGGGCTTCTCCTATTGATCTACTAATTCTACTTTTTTTGGTTCAGAAAAACACAAGCAAGCATTGACATTCAAACAAATTCCAGCCAGATAACATAAGAAATTGTACCCAAGCACAGAGTTCAGAAGCATTCCATGTATTCTTCCCTACTCAGCAATCTATGTATGTGACAAGGCATGTTACTCAACACAAAGATGATAGAAATTAAGACAGTAACCTAATTAGGCAATATATGATGAACTAGGATAAGATATGCATCACTAACTGCTGTTTAACAAAAGCAAGATCTATAATCTAACTTTATACAGGAGCATCCCTTTTCTGTGAAGCGTTTCTTAGGCACCCCGCTTCTAGAACATGCTATTATTACCTCAAGAGATTGAATCCTGAAGTCTTAGACAAGGGCCTGCACTGCGGTTATAACATTATCACTTTCCATCATGTGTAGTACTGTGAGGTATGTGCTGGAATGATTGAATTCCTCATCTTGCACCTTCGATACTTATTGATGAAAGAGTTGTAATTGCATGATTTTACAGTTCAGTTTTGCTCCTTTGCATGTTCCAATGAATATATACAATCAGCACAGCCAAGTTCATCAATGGAAAAATTATCGCATAATTTTTGGTTCCCACTTCTGTTAACAAATGTCAAAAGGAAGTTACAGTTAATTATATCTTGTAAACATTTATAAAAAAATTAACCTCATCGACAACTGCTTGCTTGAAAATGCAAAATCCATCAATGATATAGTTTTAAAACTACTACACATATTTGTTATCCAAAATAAATACCACCTCAAGATTCAGATGATTAAAATCATCCATTAACAGAAATCAGTTTAAGAATTGTTACTTGTCTTGGACATGCTATCATGTGCAACTTATTCCAAATTCCAATTAGAGCTAGATAAAAGGGAGTTAGCTTTAGTAGCTGTGCCAAGCATCTACGCAAAATGGCACCTTAAAATATACGTGATTAAAACTATCTATTAGTAGAAATCAATTTAAGAATTACTAGGTCCTTGATATGCTGTCTTGTTTAACTAATTCCAAATCCCAAGCATCTACCTAATGAAGATTCCAAGACCAGATGATTGAAAATTCTTCTATGGAACTTTCAGGGTCCAAAAGTAATTATTGTCCTTGGCTATACAAAGATTTTATAACCAAGAAATTAGCTTAAAAACCATTAGCAGAAAAAGGAAGGTAGAAAATATCCAAATTTGTTTGCACAAAATGCTCATCCTCGGTGTAAAATATGTTTTGTCTAGAGGTCATAAGTTTTTATAGAACTAATATGCTGTTTTTAAATGTTCAAAAACTTCCAACTTTCTATGCTAATCCAGGTTAATCCTTAATATACAGGTCAAGTGTAGTTAAAAACCCGTACGTCAATAATAGCTTGCTTTCCATTTTTTATTTTTTTTAAAAAGGAAAAATTAAAGTTGATATCCGGGGATTCTAAGCTCATATTTGTTATCATGAGTCAGCGACAATTCTACTACATTTACAACTTTTGTGTCACTTGTCAAGCTTATTGAGATTTCTTTGGAATCCTGTTCTGATGTGTGCATTTATCTCTCCACATTGCCTCAATTGTGCTCGAATCTAAAGGGCGCAACTTCGAATCGGAAATGTTACCAACAAATGAAATCCCCAACTAGCATAGTCAATATAAATTTAATAATCAATAAATATTAAAAGTTCACAAATTATAATTAAATATTCACACAAATTACATTATTGTCATGACATAGTAGTAATAAATAAAAGAACAAAATCATAAATAAATACCCAAAGAGTGCTCTCACGTTTTAGCATGGTTCAGTGAGCGCGCACCAGCTGTTGAAAAAGAGTTCTTAATAACCCAGGGAGTACAACAAATCAATGGAGGAATCAACCTGTTAGTGAATGGTAAAGGCTAATAGAATTTGCCCCCGTGATCCTCGACAGAAGGCAGGCCCATACCCATACAATTATTAGCTCGTTATATGGAGGAGGTGGTAAAATAATTTTCTTGTACTAACATATCTAAAATTCTCTAAGACTTAGGTTTGGAAAAGTGGTTTGTGGTCTGTTATTTTGGATCATCCAACAGACGCCTACTACATTCTATTATTGTTAAGGACCTTCATTACCTGCCCCCGCTGTTTGAGACTGCTGTTAATATATATGTAAATAAATCAAGCCAAAGGTTCTGCTAGAAATGGGAAAAACATTCAGATTGATTTATTGCTTGTATAGCCATCTTATCTTGATTGCACTCTCAGATCTCTATAGAAACCTGTACTCCTGAACCTTGCAATTGACATGCTAAAACTGGCCTTGCTTCCTCCATGAATAGGATCCAGAGAAAAAGACAATCTAATATATATTTTTAAAAAGTGTAAATGGAAATATTAACAAATCACACATGGCCTAACATTTGTGGCCTCATCTGTTATGTTTCAATAGCATACATTAACATGAAAATTGAAAACTAATTAAACAAAAGCAAAGATTAATGCTACCATCTTTTTTCCTACAACAAACAGGTTAAGTTGTGGAGCTTTTGGAGAAATGCTGTTTAACAGACGCAATAATCTGCTACACAATTTTTCTCCAAAAACTTTACAACTCAGTGATATGGACTGTGAAAGCCTAACGCTCCAAACATAATCTTTTTAGGGATTGCACAGATTATTCAAATAACAAACATTCTGCATATAATTACAATTATTTAAAATGGTTCAACTCAAATGTTGCCTATGTGACTGGATACCATAAAAACTCTTGCCTCTAGAATGAGAGACAGAAAATTGCAAGCCAAGACGTGAAGCTTGCCATTCGGGTAGCAAGACTCCTTGCTGAGATCTAGATGATGTGTGTCCCGAGGAATAAAAGAAACAGTAAATTTTCATTCTGCCAAAAGAAAAACCTAAACATAGGGACAATCAATAATACTCGCAATTAACAAATAGCTTGGTTGTAAATGGTAGGCACAAATTAAGAATGCTAGGAGCTCCCTGAAAATACAAATTGAAAAACGTTTATTATTTTGTAATGAGCAATGGACTCTTAAAACCAAAGACCTTATAATCCAATGATAATTTATGTGGTTTTGGACATTAAATAGCCTGTGTTTAAGGAGCTTTATTAGATTATAATGTAATCTTGTTACATTGATGTCTATGATAATGTAATCTTGTTACATAGATGTCTATGATAATAGTTTGAGGTGTTAAATGACTTGACATACATTACGAAGACATGTAATATGAATGTAAGCAGCAACGGTTGAGCTGGAAACTCAATGGGATTATCTGATTTATATAAGATTTTATTTTGGAAGGTGTTGTGATTTGTTTAATAGATCGATAGGTTACAGGCATAATGGGACTCTAACCAGAGTCAAATAAGAAGCTCATGTAGTAATCGGGCATAGGCCAAGATTGAACGGCCGATGACACATGAAATTGAGTAGTTCGACCAAGAGAGAAATCATTTCACTTGAGACTTAAGCCCACAAGACTTCGGAATTGAGGCTAGGTTGATATGAAAGATCTTACCAAGCGAAAAAAGATCTGGATGAAGATGACCAGGAGAATACGTGTATGACAGTTCGTAAGAGTGGCATAGAGAAACCAGGAAGATTAAAGAAAGGCTGGGCTTAAAAAAACACACTAAGCTTTGACCGCTTAGGTGGCAGTTGTGAGCCCATTCCTTTTGCCAACGTCCTTCCCTTTCTTCCCGGTTCTGTTAACGTTCGAATTCAAACATTGCTCCCGCGCGGAAGTTCGGAGGATGTCCTTAAGTGTTTGATCGCAGCCCAGGGCAGTTTTTAATTTCCCAGCGTTCTCCTAGCCTGTGCCTTAATGGGAGCTTTGGAACAGGGTATCCATCAAAGCGTAATGGAAGGGCGATTATTGTCAGATATGCAACAGTTGGAAATGCACTGGTAAACGTGTATGCAAAATGTGGAAGCATAAACAAGGCACGTGAACTGTTTGACCGGATGCCTCAAAGAAATGTGGTTTCATCGAATGCTATGATTGCAGGATATGCACAAAATGCGTTTGTTGACCAAATGCGATTGGCAGGTGTAAAGCAAGACTCCGCAACCTTTACCAGCATCCTCACAGCCTGACTCCGCAACCTTTACCAGCATCCTCACAGCCTGTGCGAAAATGGGAGCTTTGGAACATGGTATGAACATCCATCACAGGATAAACGATAGGGGAATTTTGTCAGATAGTTGTAGCTGCAACTGCCCTGGTAGACACGTATGTAAAATGTGTAAGCATAGACAAGGCACGTGAGCTGTTTGACAGAATACCTCGAAGAATTGTGTGACAGAAGGATATGCAAAATGTGGAAGCATAGACAAGGCACCTGAACTGTTTGACAGAATGCCTCAAGGCAATATTTTCTCATGAAACGTCCTGATTGCAGGATATTAACAAAAATGGATTGAGGATCTCTTCATAGGTTCACGGAGTGCCAAAACATTCAATGATGGACTGTAAAACTTTACTAAACCTTTGCGAACCTTAAATATTTATAATTTCTTTATCCAACATCATGAATCAAGTCTCAATGTCACGAGTAATATCAATCAAAGCAAACTCATGGCATTCACACTTACAAGAACAATGCTGTCAACAATTGCTTCCATGCCTATCAAGCTCTTATTCCAAATGTAATATTGTTCCATGGTCTTGGTAAGTTCCTTGTTACTAATGAGGGTATAGATATTACACACAAACATGCAAGAGATGTGAGTGTTGACATTGTGTCAAATAAATCATTTGATGAGATCTATACCAAACACTTTTAAAATGGTAGTCAGAATATCACCACCTTGGAAGAAGAAAACTTTTCTCAATTTAAATTCATTGATCTCCACAAAAATATTATGTTTGATAGTTGTGTCTTTTGTTGTTATATCTGTATTTATGTTTGGTAGTATGATATTATGTTTTTGAGTTGAGGTATTAGAAATAGTTATATTAATCTTGGCCTACTAAGATAATATTGCAATAAAGCATCTCTCTACATTAATGTTGTTTGCATGGGAACATTGTTAAATTCACATAATGTGGCGGCTTTTGACTATTGTGGTAACTTTCCATGGGGTGGTATTTTGGTGCAATTTATGTTTTTATTCTTGGGGTGGTCTATAGTTTAATGACCACCATGACAATCAAGCATCAATATTAGAAGGAAAGGGATCCTTTAAGAAGAGCTCAACTCCTAGATAAGAGATTGTTTTATATCTTCACTTGTAATGTAATAGTTGCCTTAAGGTTTTTTAAGTTAGTTTTGGGTGACACTAACTTTTGGATAATCATGTCCCCCACATTTAAGGCTTGCATAATGGAGGATTTCATAGTGATTGGTAGTAGCTATCCCCAATGTGGCTTAGAGTTTCCTACACATTTCAAGGATGTGGAGGTGTTCAAGTTTAAGGAAGAGGTGGTGGTAAATGTGGAAGAAAATTAGTGATTGTGTTAAGAACATTCATTCAATTCCTCTAGGATTTATACCTATGGACAATGTAAAATTGAAGCTAGTGCATTGTAAGTTGCTATTTCTTCATGGTTTTTGTGTAGATGTAGGGAAGGTGTTGACAACTTTCATGGTGATACATAGTAAGTGTCACCTAGAGGTCTCAAGCAACTTCACAATTCTAATCCGTTTATGCAAATAAGGATCATATAGCTTAGCATAGGAAGGATTTATTTTATGAAGTAGGTTCCCATCACTTGATCCCATAGTTGGTAGTGTATTAATGGATGTAAAGTAGAACCCTAATGCAATAGAGGTTAAATAGGTAGTGGATTGCAATATGGTTGAAAATTCAATATTTTGGCATTAAGGAGTTTGTTGATTCCCTTGCTATTTATGATGTTGTTGGCTATGGTTGTGGTGTTTGTAGGGAGTGGCATTTATAATTTTATATCTATTTTCACTAATTTTTGCTTTATATGTTTGTAATGGTAATTTAATGTTACTTATGTTTTTATGTAGGTGCTTTATAGTTGACTATTATGGCAATTTTTTCTCTATGAATATAATATTTATATTATTCATTTCTTGGGAAAAGGCTCTAATAGAATCCCCAGATAATCAATCTATAGAAATATAACACTAAAGAAAGAAATCCAATCCCGACCCCTATTTATAATTACAAAATTTGAGATAAATGACAAATTAGTAGAATTAAGACATAATACTCTATCATGCAATATAGTATACACTACTAACATTAAACAATGACTAAACCAAGTTTGGGATTTTGAATGAACATTCTAAGTAGGAGGTCCTTATCCTCAAACTCATCACTATATGAAGAAACTAATAAAGGAATTATGATCAAGTGAAATTTCAAAGTTTTGTCACACTTTACAGTAGGTTTTTTAAAAAATCATACAAAATTATTCATCATTCTAACACATCATTTATGTGACTTAACTAGTTCCAACTCAAAAAATCACATTGGAATGTTATTGGCAAGAAAGTAAAAACTATCAAGGCACATTCTACATATTATTTGGGACATCGTCAATGATGCAATCTAGTTAGATTCATTTTTTCTAAAATAGATTTGATAATAATATTTCTATAAGTGCTGAGATTTATGGATTGCAACTGTGTATAATCTTTTTTGCATCAACGTTTCAAATCATACTCCATGATCCATCATCGGGATGCTAAGCATAGAGAATAAAAGAGTGAATGTCATGCATGCCATGGTACTCAAATTTTACCTAGTTGAATGCCCTTAATTTTAAAGATCAAGTTTTAGTTAATATAACTCTAGTTCCTTAAATGATAAGGATGGAGATGTTATATATTTTTTACCTTCTAATTCATAAATTATAACAAATTCTCTTATAGAAAGAGCTTGCTACAATTGAGCACTTGATTGAACAAATAAATTTATTGGTCAAATCACGTGTCAAATAAATGATAGTAAATCCCTAACGCATGCTTTAATTTCATGTAATTAGGTTTGTGGGGCCTGATTACCCTTAATTATGCACTATATTGAATCATTTAATAAACTAGTTCAATGAAGCATAAAATTAAGGATAATTAAAATATAATGTGTGGTACTTTGATATAATTGGGTTTAAAATGATTGAGGGCCTATTTATTATGAAATATTTTCTAGTAAGTCCTATAACCAATTATAGATTATAATGTGTTTGTAACGATTCCATTTAAATGTACAAATAATTTAGATATTCCATACGAAATGGTGAGAAACCACATGCGAGTGAATTGGAGCAACAAAGAATGAACCAATTTTGAGGGTTTAGTAAACCATCATTAGCGTAATCACTATGACTAATCAAATTTTTGATTGAGAAATAGACTAGTATTGGCTAGGAAAAAGCCCAAGAGAAGGTGCACAAAAAGACAAGAAGAATCTTTCTAATAAGGAAGTAGACTTATATAAGGAAACACATGAATATTATTAGTGACAAATAGGAAAGAAAGGCATGCCCATATTTTTTAATAATCAAATCTCTACAAAATATTTTTTTTTATAATCATAAAAATAGTTCTTGATCTAGACTATGGAATCTCTCACCATTCAAGAAAGGAAATAAACATCGAGAGAAGGAAGTGAAGCTAGGGAAACTAAACAATAATTCCATTCTAGCAATCAAGTTCCCAATCCAATAATTGGTGCCTAGAGAATGTAAGTCGTCTCTCAATTGGATTGTCCAAATTAAAAATTTTAATGGATCCAATCCTACAAAAAGGGAAAATGGAAAACTATACTTAAAATGAATGAGGGGATTCTTACACATTGGAATTCCTCTCAAGAGGATTCTTTCTATTGTAATTCCATAATGAAATGGAAATGGATAAACCCTTAATGGAGGACTAGGGATGCTAGATGGCATAGGCCTCTTCTTGAAATTTATGGTCAATTTTTTTTCATCCCTTAACTCTTGAAATCTAAGAAATGTCAATCTATTTAGAATTTATAGTCTTCTTGAAGAATATTAGTACCACACAATCTTGGAGTAGATTGGAAACTCACTTAAAAATTTAAAATCTTAGATGAACTAATTACATATGGAGATTCTGGGGTTTATGCTAGGGTATGTATAAGGAGAGATTTGTCCAAACCCTTATCAAATGTAATTCTACTACAATCTAATATAGGGAACTAAAATTGGTTGATAGGAATTGAGGTAAATCCATTTTTTTAAAGGCATTATAAATTAAAAATCCATTACACAAAAAATATAGATAAAATATCCCACAAATCATTGTGAAATGGGTCAAAAAAGCATTAATTTAAACCTAAGGAATCCTCAAATTAAAATTATCCACAACAAAGTATTATAGGAAATGAGATCATAATTGCCCTATCAAAATTAGTTGATCTATTTCGATCAACATGACTTGCTCTCCTAGAATGATGGAGAAATTACGGAAATTCCTTTTGAATTAGAATCATTAGAAAACAAGTCCAATGGCTTAGAGGCATATGAGGAAGACCTAAAGGTACAAAATGAAGAAGACATAAAGGTACAAAATTAGTCTGAATTGTTATTTTTGTGTTTCATGTTAATGTCACAATATTTAGATGAGAAAAAATGGTTTAAGAGTGTCTACTAGGTGGATAGTTGTGAACAATTAAGATTGTTTCATGTGTGGTAAGTTATGTAGTGTTTGCATCAAAAAAATAAAAAATGTAAGGATTTATTGAATCAATAAGGACGAGTGTTGAGCATCATGAGGAGGTTTATCCATTGTGTAACCATTTAAATTTATAATTTTATTATTTATAGTTGATGTCATGTTCCATGTGGTATTATTTGACACTATATCAACATTGACATCTCTTCCATTCTTGTGTGTAATATCTATACCCTCATTACTGACAAGGAAATTACCAAGGCCATGGGACAATATTACATTCAAAATAAGAGCATGATAGGCACAAAAGCAATTGTTGACAACATTGCTTTTGTAAGTGTGAGTACTCTTCCTCTTAAAGATTTGAATGTCATGAGTTTGCTTCAGTTGATATTTACTCATGACATTGAGACTAGATCCATGGTGTTTGGATAACAAAATTATAAATATTTAAGGTTCTCAAAGGTTTATTGAGTTTTTGCAATCCATCACTAGATGTTTTGGCACTCCCTGAGCCTAAGAAGAGATCCTCAATCTATTTTGTTAGTATCCTACAATTAAAGCATTTCATGAGAACATATTTATATCAAACAGTTCAGGTGCCTTGTCCCTACTTCCACATTTTGCATATCCTCTTGTCAAATAATTCTTGGAGGCATTATGTCAAACATCTCATATGCCTTGTCTATGTGTACACGTTTTGGATACATGTCTGCTAGGGAAATTGTAGCTACAACATCTAACAAAATTCCTCTATTTTTTATCCTATGATGGATGTTCATACCCTATTCCAAAGCTACCATTTTCACATAGGTTGTGAGGATCCTCACAACGGTTGCAAATTCTAGCTTTACATCTACCAATCACATTTGGTTGAAAGTTTCTAAATCCTTTTCAACAAACACATTTTGTGCATATCTTACAATCATAACATTTGATGAGGCATTCGATCAAACAGTTTGCGTGCCTTGTCTATGCTTCCACCTTTTGGATACATGTTTACCAGATCATTTCCAACTGTTGCATATCTGACAATAATCACCATTCTTTATGCTTTGATGTAGGGTTTACAGTTTGAATAGGTTTGGTCATAGAAGATATGCATCTTTCTCCTTTTAACCTACAAAGAGTAGCATGTTATTACTATATTAGCTACACCACCAAAGAAATATATGCACTATACTTGACCATAAAGACAAATTTGAAGTGCATTCTTTAAATGGATTACAAACTATACAATATTTCCAATGTATAAAACATATAATGTAGGTAAGCATTTACAATATTGCGTGAAATTATAGTAGATTGAGTAGATAGTAGTGTGCAATTTGAATTATATAAGAATTATTTTGAAGGGCTATATAAAAATTTACTAGAAAAATAGATGTATTTGTAGCAAAATGTGAGAGGACATGTTGTTTTGTGCACTTTCATTTGATTGGTTGAATTTTAATTTTGTTGATCGATTCGTTTGAGATGATCAAATAGATTTGATGGATATTTAAAATCTAGAATTTGCTAATAAGTTTGGCAATTGATTGATTTTATTGAATGCTTGTTTGGTCTAAAGCATAAAATTTCTATTCTCTTATTTTGATAGCTTGATTGATGAGCCTTACACCTTCAACTATGGTGGTTGGAGGTATTCATAGAGGAAGTTACCAATAGTTGGGTAAATATCATTTGATAAAATTAAGTTGAGGAGATATGAGATGTATATGTTTGTTTGGGACACTTGGCTATGCATTTCCTTTATAAAGGACTTTATATTAGAAAAACAATATTTTATATGAATGGTCACTTCGTGTGTAGCTAGGACACTCAATATGTTTTTTGTTTTAAATTGTTATGTGTATCCGAAATAATTAAAGTGTATCTTTTCCATATATAGACTTATATTAGAATATGAATTTAACATTTATTCAAAGGATAATGTGTACAATATGTGTCAATTTGAAATATTAACAGGTGGATTTGTATGTGTCCTATCTCTACCACCTATTTTGAATAAATAATACTAAATAATAAAAAGCCTCTAAACATTGATTGGATCCTAAATTATATTTGTTCATACAATAGAAAATATTTAAATTATTTCCATTGAAATAAATCCTATCTCACAACTGATCAACTGCAACATCCAATATAACACCCCACCCACTATCAAACCCTCTACCCTACCTACAAATGCTTTGTAAAAGTGACAAAAATGCCTCCACTAGTCTTTGCTCTTCCCCTCTCACAGCCAAACCCCTCTCTACCTCCATTTTTACTTCCTCCTCCATTTGTATGTGATGAAAAGCTCTGATACGGAATACACCATTTGCAGTGAGCCATCTGGAACGTGGTGTGAAGATAGCTATGAATGCCCATCTACCCCTATCTATCTCTATTGAAGATATTGTTTGACCGATATTGCCTCCTAGATAAAACTGCTGTAAAAGAAATATCATTTGTGAAGAAGAAACACAATTTATAACAAAACAGAGCATAATGGCATTGTCATGAAAGAAATGGTTCTGCAGCGATTCTGGTCGGGAGAAAATATCCATGTTAGAGAAGGAATCGAAGACACAGAGATTCGGAGAGAGTAGTAAGGAGTCTACAAGTAAGGTCGCATCAGGGACCGCCCAGGTACATATTATTATTTCATCTGGCCACTTCTGCAAATTCCTTGCACAACATTCAGTCAATGCATGATTAAATGAAGATAATTAAAATATTTTATTACTAGAAAGTATTGTTACCTGTATCATTTGAATGCAACTTTCAATAGCTGATCGCTTGTTTGCTTTGAGTTCCACCGTTCTCAATTTCTCCATGTGTTCCAAACTTTCAATGCTCGGCAACTCCCAACAGGTCTTTACACTCAATGTTTCCAATCTTGTGCAATATTTTAAACCTTCAATTTTCACAATTCGGTCGCAACCTCGTACTTTAAATTCTCTCAGAGAAGTTAATCGTGCAAAGCTTGGAAGCTTGTCCAACTTTGGACACCTCCATATATGCAGACATTCAAGGTTTACGGGCAGTGCTTCTATCTCCATTAAATGGCCATTAGAAGAAAGACGTAGACTCTTAAGGCGGGGATAACGGTCTTCAGAAATTGAAATTCTGCACACTTCTGTGTTCTGTAGCTCCATCCGCTCCAGGTTGCTCAATGCAAAAGATAAGGACGCCGCCCCGAAATCTACTTGGCTGATTGGACAGGAGGTTATGTTTAAATTCTCTAAGAGATTAAGGCGTCCGACAGAGGACGGTAAACATTTCAGCTTTGAATAACAAATTGAAAGATCAGTCAAGGAGAACAAATCTCCAAGAGAGTCCGGCAAAGATTCCAGGTTCGAACAATTATTAATTGAAAGATGTGTTAAGGAGGACAAATTTCCAAGAGAGCTTGGCAAACTTATGAACAAGCAACTCCCTATCCTCATCTCTCGTAGCCTGCCTAGTTGACCAATTTCAACTGGTAACTCCCTTAAACTGTGCACACCATCTAAATAGAGCTCTTTCAAGGACGCCTGATTTGTGATGTGACAAGGCAACTCTTCCAATTGCTTGCACTCAGAAAGGCTTAAAAACTCTAGCTTTGTAATGTCTTGGAAATCATCTGACATAATTATGAGCTCTTTACACCCCTCTAAATTGAGATATTGCAGGAGCATCAAGTTCTTAAAAGAAACTGGTAAACTCCTCAAGTTTGTGCATCCGGACAAATCTAAATACCGCAGATTTGTCAAACCGCCGAAATTGCTGGGTAGTGATGATAGCATTACACAGGACGGTAATTCGAGGTGCTCCAACAATTGCAGACAGCAAAATTCCTCTGGCAGACTCCTAACATTGTCGTTATACCTAATTACTACCTTTTTCAACTCATTGAGACGCCCTATTGAGTTTGGAAGTCTTTGAAATTGGTAGCAATGAGAAATATCCAACTCTCTTAACTGCAAGGGAGCCTGCAACGCATTTCCAACGAGACAGAGATGAAACATATTGCATTTATTAAACAAATTGAATTATAAATTTAATAGAACAGAAAAGTAAGATTATTTACATCGCTCTCAGCCTCCCATAGCTCTTCTAACTGATTTTCCTTTGCAAATTCTTCAGATAGTTCTAAAATCCTCAAATTTTTCAATGAAAGTCGTGCTGGAAGATTTCTCTGACCAATATCCCACCAGCGAAGCCAGACCAACTCTCTCGATTCTTCACCGATTACTTGATTAAAATAGTCTCCTTTAATCACGAAAAGCTTTAGTCCAACTAAAGAAGGTGCAGGCAACAAAATTCCTCCACCTGTATTAAAATAGTCTCCTCCATTCACAAAAAATTGGTTCTGCGATCATGAGACTCATCAAACTCATTAATTAATCAAACCTCTTTCCTACATTATTCGAAAGGGCTTCTAAGGCTGAACAGGAAAAATATGAAATACTCAGAAAAACTATATAACGAAGAAAACTTATACAAACAATTAAAATTAGTATAGAAGCGTGTAGAGAAACAGAAACAGACAAACATACTTTATATGAACTCCACAAACTTATTACTGTTGGGACAGCCTTGATTCCCCGAATGCCATTTCTTTTCTGAAAAATCAGAATCTTATAAAAATCGAAATAAATTCATTTGCTCTTCAAACATATAGAGAGTAAATAGGTTAGTTAATTTGATTACAAAAAGGGCTAGCAAAATCATCTTTTTAAATAGCTGCTTAACACATAAGATCAATAAACTTTTTGGACAAAAGATGTTCTCCTTTTCATTTTTGGCTCACACAATAAAAGAAAGTATTAACCTCACCTCTGTTTGTTTGTTGAAATTAATAATCTGCTGGGGTAACCAAAGTCGGTGGAGTGAATGCTGATTTGCAATTTCTCTTCCCAAATCTCTTAAGTGATCATGCATTCTTATGAGATTCTTATCGTCAACCTCAACTAAACATTTATTTAGAAGCCTTTCCCAACTGTGCAAACCACTCCACCCTGACCCATCCCAAACTTCAATCGCCAAACTATTCCTTTCTCCAATAAAGAAACAAGCAGTATCAAGGAATGCCTCTTTCTCTTCATCATCAAGGGCATCGTAACTTACTTTGAGTTTCTCTTTGATATCATTAGGCAATATTCTTGAGATCTTATGAAACAAAGACTCCCAATATCGTTTGCAGGACTTTCCATATAGTTGTCCCCCAAATACCTTGAGAGATAGGGGCAATCCATGGCAAGCCTCTACAAACTTTTTAACAAGATCCTCAAATCCATCAAAAGGGGAGGATTGTAAAAAACTATGCCAACAAAAAAGTTGCTCAGCATAAAATGGATCTAATGCTCTCATTTTATATACAGAGGATATGCCCCAAGATGTAAGAACTTCACATTCCCGTGATGTAACAATGATGAGACTGCCCCCTCTAAGGCTTTCTTTTGCAGGTAACAAAGCATCCAGTTGATCTGCATGATCCACATCATCCATAACAATGAACACTGTAAAAGTTCTCAAATGCCTTGCAAGAATTGCCTTACCTTGCTCTACATTGTCAAATGTTCCATTCACACCAAGGCCATTGAGGAGTTGAATCTGCTTCTTGTGCAACATACCTTTGGCTTCTCTAATATCAAAAATGAAACTAGACCTCTCCATGGATGAAGATCTTTTGTTGTATAATTCTTTGGCAAGCGTGGTTTTGCCCGAACCACCCATGCCCCAAATACCCACAATTTGTACACCCTGATCACCTTGGACAAGTTGGAGTGTATTCTCAAAGTCCTCTACTGCTTTGTTGAGACCTACTGGATACTTTGCAACTACTAGTGGCACATTGCTTATTTCTTTCAGTACAATATTCACAATATTCTTAAACAGCCTCATCTCATCACTGAACAAATAAGAACATTGAAAAATCAAACTATTAACAGGCGTTTAAGCCAAAGTTATATAAAAAAGAAGACATATTTGTTAAGATAACAGGCGTTTAAGTCAAAGTTATATAAAAAAGAAGACATATTTGTTAAGAAAGGGAGACCGAAGGTGTGGTACTTACTCATTATTTTTTATGATTTCGCCACTGTAAAACGAGGCCTTGTATAGTGCATCTTCCCACTCCCGAAGCTTTTCTGGGCTATATCTACCTTTCTTTATATGCCTCTCAAAGGCATCAGCGTACACTCCTTTAGCTACATATCTGAGATCTCTAGGCTCTACATAGTAGAAAACAGGAATAATTTTGGTGCCACTTTTAAGCATACATGATAGTTCCGCCAAACACCAAGGTGATTCTGCATAGCTCTTTGAAAAAATTGCTATATGAAGGATAGCACCGCGGATTGCTGCTTCTATTGTTGTAGGCAAGAAATCGCCATAATCCAACTCCTCTGAGTCTAAAAAAGCTGTCACCTTCATATCACAAAGGACATTGTAGATTCTGCTTGCTAAGGTTTTTTTGACATCTGGTCCACGATGATTAATAAATACATCGTAAGACGGCTTTTGAATGGGTGTTGAGGATCCAGATGGTGCAATTTCGTGAAAAGCACCGCCAGTGGCAGCAGTGTTTGCGGGCTCCTTCTCTGGTCGAACAGATGCGGTAGAACTAGACGCCATGGGATCAGATTTCATTGAACACAGAAAATCAATGAAGTCAGGGCTAGCGATGAGTATGAGAAATGGGAATGGAAGTAGTGGAAGAAAATACGAAGAGACCCATTTTATCAAGGGACGCATGTTGAAGATATCGGAATCACCTGGAAGAAACAAGGGAACAGTAAAGGGAAGCGTGTATGAAGGTAATCCCAAAGTGGTGGATAAGGCTGGCTTTGAAAAAACAAGGTGTTAAAGAATTGTCTTAGGGTAGGGTCCCATGGAGGGGGCTTCCTTAAAAATCTCAGCGTACTGCTTAGCTTTTTTAGGAATATTTTAAAGTTCTTGGTCCCATGGATTTAATCTTGCAATTCTGCTTAAAATTTTAACTCCAAAATTTAAGGAATGGATTGTAGTGCTTTGATAAAAAATAATAAATAAATAAAAATTCTCTTATTTTTATTTTCTAGCCCCACCCCAATTTCACTGAAATATTCATTCCTATACTGTAGGGGCTCCTATTTTTCTGGAAAAGATTCCAATTAATTTTGTAGCACGATTATTTTTTTCCCATGGGACCTCCTGCTCCATAGAAATAGAAGCCCAAGCCCCCCCATGGGACCATGCAGTTATTGTTGTTTTTGTTATTTGTTCATCATTTGGAGTTTTTAATAATAAAGTGCATGGGATCATCAGTTTAAATGGAATCAATCTTTACATATGCAAAAATAAAATATATAACTAGAAAATTAGATCTAAAAATGAAACATTAAGAATAAAATAAAAAATAGCCAAGGTTAGAAAAGAAAGATCATCCAGCGACAAACTCTAGAAAAGATAAAGACATTAAATATAGAATAGGAAAGGGTAATCAACCTTAATAAGATAAAATAATAAAAAAAATAACTTAAACTATAGGAATATAAGATAATGTTAGGTAGACAAAAATATAAGGGTTTTGTCATACTCTAATTAATCTTATTAGGTTTGAAGAAAATAAATGAGATCATCGAAGTAATAGAGTTTAGGTTAATCATTGTCATAAATGTAACTAAATGTAAGAAAATAAATTAAATTGAAAATAATAATTTACTAACATTATGTATTTTTTGGATAATTCAAATAAAGATCTCTAATTAACAAATTTCTCTATATGTCATTCTGGTTTAGATCTACATCTATAGAAGCAATCTCTACACATGCAAAAGTGATAATCTACAATAAGTGAAATTTGTAATTTGCAAGAATGTTCTACCACTTCTTAAACTGCTACAACTTCTTTTTTTTTGATCTTTGATATGTAAGTGCTTGTAAGGATCATATTGATGTTTAATTTAACACCTTCAAGAATTTTCTAAAACATATGGATTAAGTTCTCATTAGTCAAACCCCCAAATGAACCATCTTTACCATTTTGAGTAAAGATTTAAAGATAGCAAGTGTATAATAAACCTAGGATGTTGTGCTATGATAAATTATGTAATGCCCAATTTTAACATCGAACATAACATGCAAGGACACATTTTTTTAACACACCAGCTTGACATCCTTACTCCTTGATAGAAGGACAAGTAGTACTTCACATATATATTAATGAATTGTCAACAAGACTCACCACATATAGTCTTGATTAACTTTGACTTACCTCAAAGTATGATCTTATGTTATCCCAAGAAATTAATAGTAATGTTAAGTATGTTTGAAATACATAATGTAACACTTTTAAAAGGTCTTTAATTGGTGTTTTATTGTTTTCTTTGTAAGAAACATTTCTACAATAGGGTTTAATAGCGCCCTCAACTATCTATACTTAATATTTTACATAGGTTTATTAAGCTGAAAAATATGTTTATTATTATATTATTATTGTTTGCAAGATTGACATTGATGTAGTATAAAGATGGAGAATATGTATACTATAATTTTAAGTAAACTATATATATATATATATATATATATATATATATATATATATATATATATATATATCTTCAATTCATCGTTGATCAAATACTTATAAACATTCATTTTTTCCCTCTTCTTTCCCTATTCCCAACATCAAGTTTAAGTTGCCATGCAAACAGCAATTTATCTCAATAAACACACCTTATGGGGTCTATACATGAATAATTAATTGTACTTATATGAACGGTTAAATATACATAGGAGAAAGTAACCCAATTAAATACTATTATAGATACTCACAAATATATTACTATGATTTTCAATGAGTTCATACTTTCCTATTATCTAGAGAGATTTACATTGCGTAATAAAATAATTATCATTTGTGTGTTTCTCCCTTAACAATCATATTGGTGTAACTTGTATTATTAGATAATTATAAATGATTTAAATATCAAATTTTATTTATCCAAATTATTATTCAAATAATTAAAAACTTATTCAAATGATAAATATAAGCACACCAACCATGAATTTTTAAAATAAATTAAAAATATATATCTATTTAAATACTTCATAAAAGATAAATTTTATATCTTTACAATTATTAACAAGAATTTTAGAAAAAAATAAATATATATATATACATTAATAATAATTGAAAAGATACAAGAATTATATATATTATATTCTTGTATCCTTTCAATTATTATAATATATGTGATTAGATCATTTAAGGTAGAAATAATTTGTAATCAAGTCCAAAAAGAAGGTCATGCATAAAAATCCACTATAACTTTATATCCATTTATTTATTAGAACATTCCCGCCCAAAAGTGTTTCTAGCTAAAAAGACGCCTAATGCTAACTTATTTTTTTAAATGGTTAAGCATTATAAAAATTTATAAAAGCAATCTCATCAAGGAATTAGTATATCTTCCAATAAACTTTGAAACCCTATTAGGGGAGAGGGCCTGATGCTGGTGCAGACTCTTATCATGGGGATAGGAGTTGGCAGCCATACCCCACTAGTTGACAATCCATATATTAATGATGCGCTCAAAATAGTCCATTTTTTCAAACTTGATTATATTAATCAAATGGAAGTACGTATCACATCAACTATGGGTCCAATCAATGTTTCTAAGTAATTACTTTCCATTTTTCCAAATATAGATGAATGAGAATATATATTTATATATTCAATATAAAACCATTGCTACAAAAATACTAATAAGACACATACATAACCATTATACATTTCATTTACCATGGACATGAAATTTTTCCAACTGTAGATACATTTGACCAAATTACAAATACAAGTGTTTCACTTTTCAATCCTAGCTAACCAACTTCTAGCTCCACCATGCACAACTACTCAAGAATTATCCAGATTTACCTTACAATAACTGAAAAAAGTTTGCAGGCTCACCATTATAAAAAATTATAAACAAGACCTATAAATTCATACTAATACATGCTATTTATTTCATGCTATTTAAATTTTCAAATACACCTCATTTTAAATATTCTTACAACACCTCTCAAATCATACTTATAAATGCTACTAAGCCAATATTTAAAAACATATCAACCATTAATAAATATTGTCAACCTCATTCAAACCCTCACACAAAAACCTCTCAAATTATAATGATATGTAGTATTCAAATTAGATTTCATAACACTTCTCTCATTAATTTCAGCTATTTCCAATACAAATTCCCTCCAACAATTCAAATACTTCCACTTTCTCCATAAAATACCCTCAAATGCGTAAAAATTCAATTTGAATTCTACATTGCACATTTTACAATTTCATTGCTCTTGTTGCAACTTCAAACATATTTGTTGATTCTATATTGCACATTTCATAATATCAGTTCCACCTATTATAGCTTCATACACACCTGTGGTAGCTTTGAAAGCATGTATATTTGAGAGTTGTTATTGTTATCACAGGGATTTGCACCCACATGCAAGGCTAAAAAGCTCTACAATCCCGTGTAACATTGGATCAAACTTAGGTTGTGGGTGACCTATAATGAGATTGAACCTCCAGCTTCTAGGTCGGCTTCCTATTTATTCTTCAGTTTACATCAATGAAACTGGTTTGGAAAAGGGAAGAAGTTACTGAAATGAATGCAAGAACTAATTTTTGTACTGACTATGCACTTAAATGATGATACTGCATGCAACTTGTTTCACAATTACTCTTCAATAATCTTATTCGCACAATTGAATCTGAAAAGTTTAACCACATAAATAATTCATATGAAGGCTTGACTGTATTACCATCTTTGAAGGAAAAGAACATTTTCACAACTAAAATAGTAAAATAAGTCAGATGCACAACATATAACCTGTGGAACTAAAACTTGTTTGCATACAAGCACATGTGAATGAGATGGGAAAAATAAAGGTTTCCTGAAATTAAAACACGATAGATTCCTTATCAAATCATTCACACAGCATGACACCATAGATTTTGAAGGCAAACACTTTAGCTTTCTGAAAGGTAAAAGGAAAGCTCTGCAAATTAATGAAACTTGATTAACCTGTAATAACTTGCTACTGTATTAATCTGTAAATAAAGTTGAGTTACATGATAATTCACTTTACAGAATGCAAAGGCTGAAAAACAAGAACTAGAGTAAAAATGACATGTCATTTCACTTTATACAATAAACCTCTCAAAAGGCATGAAGATGAAATTGAAAGTGAAACTCACTGTCATTTCACTTTATACAATAAACCTCTCAAAAGGCATGAAGATGAAATTGAAAGTGAAACTCAGTGTAAAAATTGTCCAAAGTAATCCACGAGCAAAGGCAAAAATCCCTGAAAAGAAGGCTCAAACTCATGCAAAAACGAGTGTATGATGGTCCAAACTCGAGGTCAACTCATAACTAAACTGTAAAGTACTCAAACAACACTGAAAATCCTTGAAAAGGTGGACACGAGCATGCGAAAACCTCTTCGTTTGTATCAATCCGCCCATGATAACTAAAACTTCATCCTTGTATTATGCATGATCGATCTTTAGTTGATAATCTAATATGAATATGAAGTAAAGTGCCAAAAATCTTCATAACTTGCATAATTAACTTGTTCTTCAGTTAGCTTTACCTGCACACAATGTCTTTTATTTGTATTTAAGATGGCTAATTTAATTAAATGATTTATAGTCCATCATTTAATTAAATAGCTTACATGGAATAATGCAAATAATCATCAAGGAATAATGACAAATCTGAAAGTCTAACTCTCCACTTGCAGCTTTATACACTATACTTAGCATATATTTTAAATATGCATTCATCATTCAATAAATATAAGCCGACCACCATGCATATTAGTCGACTTGACTTAAGAATTTAAACCACGGGAAAAAATAAAACATAATGATCTTGTTTTATTCTTAAAAGACTCCATCAAAAGTTACCAAGCCCATGAGTAGAGAAGAAAAGGAAAAAGAGACGAAACCCTAATCATTTCACATTATTCACCATGCAGTTCACTTAGCTGGAGCTCTTGTTGTGCCGCCTTAGTCTGCTAGGTAGGTTTTTCTGAGATTTTGCTTGAATTGGAGCTTGAAACCCGCCATACTTTGTTGTCTCTGAACTTTCCATGAAGATCTCTAGTGAGTAAGTCGCTTTTGGTCACAATCTGAAGATTTTGTTGGCATTTTCTTGACTTAAAGTTGCAGTTGTATATCATTTGATGAGTTTTCTTCTTTTATTTGGAAATATCTGTTGATGGTTCTTTCATTCGAGCTACCATTGGAGAATATTTGAAGCTTTTATATTGCATTTTTTAGTGTATTCTCCTTTGTATCTCCTTGTGCAGATCTTGACACGTTTCTTTTAGAAAATAGAACACTTGCAAGAAAATGTAACTATTTTGTGTGGGTATTTTGTGGTCTTAATGGCCACCATGAGGATTTTTCTTTATTCTGTAGTAGGCCGTGGGCTTGTGTTCTTTGTTCATTTGCATCTTCTCAGTTGGGTACCATTTGTTCTTTTCTAGGTTGAGGGCTTTTCTTGATTCTGGGTGTTCATAGTACAGGCATCACTGAAAACCCTACATATGATCTCCACTCTTTCATGAACATTGCCTGGGCATGGCTTCTCCATTGCTATATTCTTATTTTGAATACTGTAAATGTTGATATAGTTCAAACTCTTTGTGGTTGAAAGCCATTTTATATCATTTACTTATAGACTACTTTATGGCATGATTGTGAATACATGGATGCTACCGTTTTTGATATAAGAAATGCAAATCATGAAAATACTTTATTGTCCTCTTGAAAATCTCAACCATTGTCTGATATGCATTGTCACCTCTACTGTGATCAAAGACACTATACAGGTTCTGCAATACTTTAATTATCTTTGCACCTTGCTATCGTGCATTACTCACTGTCATACATTCATAACTTTGAATATTGACATGGCTGCAACCTCATTTATGCCATAAGTGACTGATTGAACTTCTGATAGTTTTGGTTTACATAATGCAATGTTGAAACAAGGACTGTAAATGTTGTTCCTTCACTTAATTTCAATAATGACGTTGTCCTTGAAATGATGAAGTCCATGTATGAATTTTCTGAAAATGCAGCTCATGTATCAACATTGACGTTCTTGTAGGTTGCTAAATTTAGGCCCTCCATTCTATTTGCACTCTATATCTACTTTGATCATTTGTTGTTGTTTATCCATATTTTTGTCTCCTTTTGGATCTACCATTCATTATCATGGATGTCTCTTTAAATGTATCTTTGTACTTGAATAGAAGTGCTCTCTCTAGACTGAACTTATCTCTTGCAAAGATTTGATCTTAATAATCTGCCTGTGACTCTTATTGCATTCTTGACTTGGTCACTACCTCTATGAACATGTGATCTGGACTGTCACTTATGAAAACATAACTCCAGCTTGTTCATAGTTCTATGATTATTTCGTAAGCTGCCACTATTCAGATTGTAATGTAGTTGTCCTTGTCAATCAATATACATGCTCTTTCACTTGCCTTATCACTGCACTTTTACATATGATATTTGTTTGCTCATTCACAGTCCATCTTGGTTATGATAAAACTCCAAAGGCTGCCATCTTGAATAATAATCTCATCACTATGATGTAGTGATTTCTTGTTAAGGCATGGTGGTTGTTTTCAACATCTTATCAGCTATAATGAAATGGCATTATACATATTATACACTGTCGTCCTCCTGATGACAATGGGCACTATTATGCATTTAAAATTCTAAAAAATAGTTTCAAAATTGAATGCTTTGTTTTCCCTTCAGTGTTAAAGGGGCTCAATACTCTATTTGAATGCAATGCAAATATAAAGTAGAGCTAAAACTTAGATAATAAATGCAGCCAATGCTTTTTGACATATCTTTTGATCATTCCTTTTGGATAATAAGCAAACAGATGATTTGCTTAATTCTATTTTGTTGTAATGAATCAAAAGCTTCTCTTATGAACTCCTCTTATTACAGTAGATTTTTGTGATGACTGTAATTGAATATTTGATAACTCTCCAAATAATGATGTAAATGAGAGGTTTACTTTTGATATGTCAGGCTCAACCCTTGTGGGAGCCCGTTTTGCTCCACATATCTGATGAAATGATCATGAACATGATAAACCTTTTCCTGCACATTGAAACAAAAATGTTAGTAAAAATAATCGAAGTTGAAAGCTTCCATTGAGTTTTGTGTTCCTTGATTATCAGTCTTTGCAACTCAATCATCTGGTGAATGCCTGATTTGATGCAAATTACATTCTTGTAGGTAGTGTAGGCATAAAGTAGAATCTAATTCATCATTGCTTAGAGTACACCTCTAACACCATCTTTTACAATCTTGCAGGTTCATGGAGCATGGAAACGAGGCTGCAATAGCTTAGAGACTTGACAACTGAAGACATCAAGCGAAAGTGATTCATCATTACAGACAATGATGAATTACTTCTCTTCTTTGTGTTTACGTTAGCTTTAGTAGTGTAGCTTATCATTGGATTTTTTATTCACTATTTGATTATCATAATCAAATTCAATTACTCTTGCAGCTTGTGTGAGATTTCAATATTTTTACAAAATGAATAAAAAGCATTATTATGCAAATTTTCAATTTTTTGTTTCAAATACTTGCACAATAACACTGTAATTCAAATATAATCTAATCTTTATGATGAACAATGAATACTTTAACAACAAAACTTGAAAATTTATGTACCTATCAATGATGAATTTGATTTAGCTCTACCTGTTTGAGTTGGTAGTGAAAAATAGGTAACAGTTATAAGGAAAAATTGATTAAAGTGTTTGATTTATGTTTATAATTCATATACACCCAAAGTATGTATATTTGAGAGTTTTTATAAGACAAAAATTGGTTAAACTATTCAATTTATGTTTATGATTCATGTATGTCCAAAGTATGTGTATTTAAGTGTTATAAGAAAAAGTTGATTAAATTGTTCAATTTATGTTTATGATTCATATATGTCCAAATTATGTATATTTGAGAGTTGTTATAATAATAAAATTGACTAAACTATTTGATTTATGTTTATGATTCATATATGTCATGCTTTCTTTTAGAAATATTAGCACTCACACATTTCATAGTAAGTATTAGTATTAATTGAGAGTTGTAAGAATGTATAAATTGGAACGACCTTTAAACAAATGATAGAAATGAACTAAAAAATTATTTGAATACTACATATCATAATTGATTGCATTTTATATATATAACTAAATGAGCATGTTCTACTGTTTGTTAAAGGTTTTCTTAAATATGAAATAAATAGCATGTATCATTATGAATTCAAGAGTGTTGTTTATGATTCAACATTTACAAATTTACATAAATATATACAATATTAGTCGAGGTTTCTTGTGGCATGGGTTCCTTGCTTACCTGTTCACCACCACAACAATACACTTTCATAGCCCACACCACCACTAGGCCCTCTCCCCTATATATATATATATGTTCAATATCATTGAGCTTTCCAACTGTGTTGTAATCTATAAAACATGATCATAACATTATATGCATTGAATATAACCAATTGTATGAATCACAAACATATAACCAGCTACAATATATATATATATGCTTCTTACAATTTTTTTATTGCAAATAAATAACAAAGCCCAAGCTAGAACTAGGCAAGGTGTCAAGAAATTATGGAAAACAATGCCTTTGTAGAAGAGAGTTGTTAGAATACCAGTTTCTTTAGAGGATGAAGTTATTCCCATTACACGACCACTTGAACCTATGATCTAATTCAATGCATTTGCTACAACAAAAAATATTCCAATGCAACGAGAATGGTCTATTGATGTTATGGAAGCTACCATAAAAGATGTTGAAGATAATGGATTTTCTACAAGGGGAGAAAAAAGAAGTGGGGCCTTCCAACAACCACATTGACTAATTAGTTGTGTATACCTTGGAATTTCTACTGCTCTAAGTGTGCAAAACTAACTAAGAAACATGAATAGCAAAATACCAAGGACACCTCAAGATTAGCCAAAAGAGTGGTTCAACGAAAAGAAATGCAAATAAGATAAAACACAAATACTTTTACCTCCCTTGTTATTGATACCTCTTTGATTAGCCCTTGCTTGGATTGGTTGTGTGCTCCTTAGATGATGGATTGAATGACTAAAATGCAAGCTTCAATATGCAAAATGATGAACAAAGATGGTTGAATGGTTGAAAAAGGCTTGAGGATTCAAATGGACAGCATGTAGTTATGAGAGTGCAAAGTGTTGAGAAGGAAAATCAGCAGCATAAGGTTGCTCCAATGAAGAAGTGTTGGAAATGCCCTTGAAAAGGGGGTATTTATAGAGGAATTTGAATTCTCTAGAGAATTCAATGGTCAAGATTGCCCCAACAAGGCCAAGATGAAGGGCTATGGTGGGTTGAGAACCCACAAGCCCTCACATCTTAACATGTGGAGGGTGAAGTGGCCAAGGGTGGATGAGATGGAAATGAGTTGTCAAAAAGGTACATGAGGTGGAAAAGGACATGCATCTTGGGGGATGAGAGGATTTCCACAAAAAGGGATTTCTTGTCCCCAAGTGGGAGTGAAAGGGACATTTGAGGAATTTTAGAATTCCTCAAAAATCTACATGGGAAAAGGAAAGGTGGTTGGGGGATATAAATGTGAATTAAAAATTCACATTCCTAGGATGATCTAGAGGGTAAAAGGTGGGCTCCAAAAAGGTGGGACTTGGTCACATGTGGAGATTGTGACAAGTCCAAGGTTGGTCACATGTGGAGATTGTGACAAGTCCAAGGTTCTAGAAGCCTTGGAAGGATGGAATGTGAATTAAAAATTCACATATAAAAGAGGGGAATCTAGGAAGAATAAAAAGGAATTAAAAATTCCTTGAAGAATGATTAGGCTTAATTAATCAATAATTAGAAGATAATTAGGGGCTAATTAGGATTAAAAGCCAACTTGCAAAAGTTGGAGGATGTGACACATCCTAATCAAGGATTAGGCATGTGCACATCCTTAATGAGAAAATTTGGAGATGGATTAGGATTAGATGAAAATGACATGTGAAGAATTAAATAAATGTAATATTTATTTAATTTATTTGAAGAAAAGAGGATTAAGGAGGGTAAGGTATTTAATTATTAATTAAATACCTTAGGGATTTGGCAGAATTAAATATATTAATTAAATAATAGAAATATTATTTAATTAACTCGGATAAGAGGATGTTTTAGACGAAAAGTGATAAATTTGGATAAATTAAGTGTCCAAATTTGGATGTCTACATTTTGCCCCTCTTTGAGATGGTGTTACGAAGTAGCATCATTTCAAAGAATATTAAAACATAGAACCTAGAAGAAGATGGTTAGATTGGAAAAGATGCCCCAGTCATTCAAAGAAGTAACTAGGAAGGAAGATGATGAGGGAAAAGATGAAAGTTAGGGATGAAGGATGCCCCCTCGAGAGGACATGCGGGTTCAAGAGAACACGGGTGGGCTCTCGAAATAGATGATGTGATGCAAGGGGAGATGAGGAAGACGATGCAAGGTGATGGGGAAGAGAAGCGATAGGAGATGGATGAAGCACAAATGGATTTGAGGACAAAAGGTGATGTTGCTCCAGTCAAGGTACAAGCTAAAATAGGTTGATGATGGATGGAGTGTTGAATGAAGGATCCTGAAACAACACGAGGATAGGGAAGGATACATCCCACTGAGTGGTATTGATGAGGGAAGGATACATCCCAAAACACCACTAAAGGAGGAATACCTCCTGATGAGGATGATGAAAGTGTTGTGGATGAGGGAAGGGTACATCCCAAAACAACACCAAAGGGATAGGGAAGGATACTGATAGATGATGATGATGACGGGTCAAGGCTAGTAACAAGACATAGAACAAGAGCAAGGATATGATTAGATGATTCAGGCTAAGTGGAATGGATGGAGATTGGATAGAGAGAAGGATGAAGGATGAATGGATGGGGGGATACATGCAAGATGATAGAATGGAAAATGAGATGCAATTCTAAATGCAATTTATCATCTTTGGAGCACTGGTTTTTGCTATAGCATCAAACACAAGACACCAGGGTATGAAGAACCAAGGCGAATTAGTGTCTAATGCATAAAACAAACACAACAGACAACAAGGCTATCCCAACACCCCAAAGTCACAAAGACCTTGGTCGGGCCAGGTATTGAGATAAATACAAGGACAAAAGGATGCCCCAGCATAACACAAGACCTTAGGGATCTTGGTGGGTACTACGTGGGACAACCAAGAAGACACAAATATAAAAAGAGCAAGATATCCCCCTATGTTGACCAATCAAAACACACCATAATATGATGGATTATGGTAGTCTTGACAAGTGATGATAGGGAGCTCAAATGATAAACAAAATCCAAAAGCATCAAAAGATTGCAATCAATTTCAAATGTCCTTTGCCATAGGATCGAGGGGATAGATGGGATTGATGAGGTCTGTTAGGAAGGATACATCCTGTTGAGACCAAAGATGATGGATATTAAAAGATCGTTATGACGCGGGATGTTCAAAATCGATCGGATCTCATGATACAAGTGGATCTTGTTTGTTAAGAACCAGCTAGATAAGGGCATAGCTTGATGGCACGACACAAGGAAGACAAGAAATAAGACTGACAAAACCTGAAGACCTAGGGGCTCGGGGGTCGATCAAAGATTAGCCTTTCCTACGTGAAAGCGCAGAGCCCTCGTAGTTCAGCGAAAGGTGGATGATTGACCAAGATGGAGACCTTGATGGATGGTAAAGACGGGACAGACAATAGGAACAAGAGTTGAAGACTGATGATGAAACCTCGGGGGCGGATCAAATGATCGACCTTGCCTACGTGAAAGCGCAGGGGCAACGTAGTTCGACTAAAGTCCGACAACAAATGATGGATGAAAGAGGATGAGATGACCCTAGATAAGGGGATAAAAAGATTGGACCGACACGATGGGACAAGATATATGAATGATGAAGTGATAAGATAGATGATGTTGGACGATAGTGACTATATAAAGCTCAGGGATGGGATAGTTATCCAAATTATCAAAGATGAAGTGGGCAAATGACATGCCATATAGATGAATGGTGAAATGATGAACGATGAGATAGAAAAGATGTGCAAAAGAAGCAGAAGTGATGATGATAAGATGGATGACATTGGATTGCATGGGGTAAAGCCTATAGCTAGATACCAATGACAAGGGATTAGGAGATGGGATGAGGGGAGAGGATGGGGGGAGGAAAAAGGATTGTTTGGGTGGATTGGATAGAGGGATAAGGATTTGGATGAGGAAAAGGTGACCAAATGGATAGATGACTGATGCTTGGAACAGGTGGAAGATTACTCAGAATGAGTAAATGATTGATCAAGATTATGGAATGAGAGTTTGAAATGATAAAGGAGGTTTGATGAATGTTTGAGATGATAGGAGGTTCGATGAAGTGTTGAGATAATAGATGAAAGTTCGAAGCAGATGAATGGTTACATGGAATGAGTGAATAGATTTATTAGAATGGATGAATGGGACAAAATTGAAGAAGATGGAGGGAGGGATCTTAAGACTTTGTTGCAGATGGATGAAAGCCCAGATTAGGGGTTTGGCTAAGCTCAGATTGGGATAAGATTAAAGCTCAGATGAGGATTGGATCGAAGACTAGAATGATTGAAGGATATGATTAAATTGATTCTACACCGAGTTCCGGGGCTTTAAGGGATGTAAGGTGTTGACAAGGAGATTTTTTCCGATTTGGCAATTTTCAAAAATTGTCAAATTTTGCCATTTTAGGAAACCTCATGGATAGACGTTTGGGAGTCCCAATTTTGTCCAAAAAATACCCATTGGTGAGATAGGATGAATTGCCAACAAACATCCCAGATTCAAGATATGCATTTTGAGCTATGAGTGGAAACATTTTTTGAAAAAACACTAAATTAGGATTTTGGGGGTCGAGATGAAACTTTGAGGCCCCAAAAATGGGTCAAAACGGGGTCCAACTAGTTTCCTGGTTAGAAATCCACTCGGTAGCTCATAACGCAACCACCCGTCAAATTTCAGCTCAAACGGACACCCGAGTCAAAAGTTATGGCCTCCGGAAGTGTCAGTGTAAAAATCAAAAATTAATTTTGAAAAATCGAAGACATGGGTTTTGTTCGTTAGGAAAAATGACGAACTGGGTCGGAATCAATTTGTGTAAAAAAAATTCAAAAATTAACGAAAAATTAGGGGGAACAAGCTGGGGCG